>VZRO01006222.1:282920-429801 GCA_013397915.1 Daphoenositta chrysoptera
AGTAGACAGGCTACCCGGTTTTTTGTTTTTTTTTTTTTTTCTTAGTATAGAAAATAATCTGGGAAAACGGAATTAAAAATAAAAAATAATTTCCAGGAATATACCTTTTATCACAAGAACACTGGTGGTACAGAAAAAGGGTACAGATCTTGAGCTGCTCTGGCTGAAGCCAAGGTACTCCTCCCCACTCCCCATGGGCTCTGACGTACTTTTCTGAGGCACCAGATGCATCCAACTCCTGAATGTCCCAGGTGAAGATGGGGGAGAGAGCATGACACAGTCATTGTGCCCTACAAAGGGACGTGACCAGGCACCACCCCAGACCTCAACAACCCCACAGGTGCTCCCCAGCTTTATCAGGCTTGTGACTTTCCCCCCTCTCTGCTGAAGGCACAGGTATCTGCTGCCTGTAACATTATGTTACCACGCTCAGACCTTTAGCTACTCGGAGAAGTGGACTCTTTGGAGGGCCCCTGAGGCCAGACTTAGCTGAACCCCATGGCTCTGCCTGCTCCCCAGCCAAGGCAGCCTTGGTATCTCTCCATCCCTCATATTTGTAATCAGTGCCTCAACGAGATGCTAATGAGTAAGACAAGCAATTCTGAAGGTTAAACATTTTTGCAGCTGGAGATGCCATTCCTCTACAATTAAAGGCAAATGTCTCAAAGGTACTTAAATCCTTGTTTGCTGCCAAGACAACTACACTTCTTGGAACGACAGGTTTAAATCTTTCACGAGAACTCACATTGCTATGCCTCTGTCATTTATGGGCTTTTCAGAGATACAGTAATTGTTATGCTTTGGGCGAAACCGTGTAAAACAAAAACAACAAAAAAACCGTAACATATTCATAAATCAGAAATATTTTCCTTCAAGAAAGGTAGAGTCATTAATAGCAGTAACACTGTAATATGTGCTAACTACATGTTTAGTGAATGTTTTCAAGGAAAGAGACTCAAGGCAGTGCCTCAGTCCAAGCCACTAACACTCAAGACTTTACCTTTAAAACAGAGGCTTGGTTTACAGCTATTTTGCCTGGTGGTAGTTTCTCCCATCACCTCAGCAGGGCCATCAGCTGGACACTCTTAGATTTTTGTTCACACTTAGTGGCATTCTCTGAGTTCAGCTCTCCATGGGCTAGTTTGAGACAGGCTGCTGCTACTTACTTTCATTTTTCCAATGAAGTTGGTTGGGCTCTCCTTGGGCTCGTACTGCTTTGAAACCTCAGGTGTCTCACTGCTGGTTACCTCACAGAAACCTTCTACCATTTTCAAGACTCCCCATCTTCCATTCTTAGTGTTTGCTATTGAGATCTGGGGAGTAACCCCAGAAATGAGATTTTTAATAATTATTTTACAAAGATGGATTTGCTCTATTCATCCAATATAGGACTTTTTAGTATTGTCTGCAGGTTCAGTCTTTGCAGCAGACTTAGACAAAAAACCAGTTTAGCTGAACTTTGGCTCAGCAGCGTCTGTACCCATTCAGGGAGAGCAGGTGCTCCTGAACGACATGTACTGACCCAGGATATTTTCTTCCCATTTGTTCTGTTTCCAAGCACTATTGTCAACCCAAAATCTACAGAAGATGAATCTAGCAAACCCTGCATCCCCTCAGTGCTTTGCAGGGAATTATCTTTAGACTCTCAACTCATCAAGGATTAGCCACTCAGCCAGGTAACCCCATCTATACCCACTGCTCTATCCAGAGTGCATCCAAACACATCGTGCTTGTTCTCNGACTTTCTTTAATGCTGGGGCATTTCCCTGGCCAGCCAGCAGTACTGTGCAGGGTTGGTTATATGGGAGCAGCAGTGTGGACAGGGCAGAAGCAGGGACAACCTGGAACACCCGTGGTCATCAGGGGAGACATAGCTTCTGAAACAGTCTGCTGGCACAACGAGGTGGGGACATGGAGTAAAAAAACCCCAAATCCACACATAAATAACGTCTGAAAATGTGCAGCAAATTTCTTTGCACATAAAAATCAAAATAAGCCTTACGGGAAAGCCTTCCCTATCCCTCCCTCAAGGCTGGTCTGACTGCTGAGTGCAGTCTGTCTCAAAGCTAAAGTTTGCTGGTGCCTGTGGTTTTCCAGCCACAGCGTTAGCTCATCAAGGCTTTGTCTGGGGCTTGGTCCAGAGGAAGTATCTGTGACCTGCAGCAGAAGTTGGTTTTAGCCTTTCCAGTTTATCTGGTTATTGGGAGGCTCCATCTCTGAGCCCATCAGTGAATTGTTTTCTCCCTGCCTGTCATTTAGCAGTCGCCTCTGCTGGTTCAATAGTGACAGTGCATTTTCAAACAGGCGTAAAATTCAAGTTGACTCAAATTATCTCAAGGTAATAAACTGCCTAGGTAAGAGCATCAGACTGTCCAGGTATCACTGGAGCTAAAGGAACAAAGCTACTTGGAGTACCCAGGAACAAGCTGCTCATTGCTTGTGCCTTGAATCGCTTGTAGTCCAACAATTCACCTTAAAGCAGGCACAGAGCAGAATATCACCCTCACTGCCTCCTAATGCACTTACCAATGAATTAGATTTTAGTATCAGAATATTACACTTTCCAGTACCACGAGATAATGGGTGAAACACGGGGTTTCCATGAGACACTGGTGTATTTTGTCTTTTACGTTTGCTCTGAGCTTTGCTTTGGTGACACAATACGCTTATATGCCATTACCGTAAATTCAATTGTTCGCACATCCTCTCTCAATTTTCCATCCTCTGGCAATAAAGCTGCATTTAGAAAGGGCTGTCTTTAGCAATTGCTTGCCATCCTTTTATTGATGGATTCTCAGAGCATCTCATTGCACTGTTTTTCTATTACCCATTTAATGGTTTTTCATTTACTCCAACATAGACAGACCAAGGAATGTTTTACCACAATAGCTGCCACTTCCACTTTCCACTCGGGTGTAAGCCGGGGGGTGGAGGGAGAACAGCGGGGATTTTGTCCATGAATTAATTTTTAAAATTAACTCTACTTTTATATACTACATCCTTGCTGCCCTGAAGAGTTTTCTTCTTATTTCTTGTCCCTAAAATATAGGAATCCTGCATTTTAAACTGACATTTAGAATTCTGCTAAAATAAGTGTTGGCTGTTTAAACACCTGTTTTGTATCACAAAGAACTCAAACTGAAAAAATTATTTTGACAATTATTTCAATCAGATTCAACTTACTAAACTTACCCTAAGACATTGCTGTTACTGGTAAAATTAGGTGAATTACCATTGTTTACTGTTTGTTTCAACGTCTCATTGCATCTGGTTGCCCACATAGGATGTATCTGAATTAGGAAATTATTTAGAAATACAGTGTTTCTTAGAAATACAATGGTCTATAGATATAAATGAGACCTGCAAGGAAAAGGAATATCTTTCACAAAACCAGCTGATAAAACAATAAGAAGCCCACAAGAACCAGGCACATGCCTGAGCACATGAGACTTCTGGTATGGAGTATAAGAAGCTATGAGAGGTTTTAATTATGATACAAAAAACAAGTAAAAATGAAATTATAGTGGACAAACCACTGTTTCATTATTCTTAGCTGATATATTTTATTAAGCCAAATTGCTCTGCTGTCTAATAAACACAGTCTAGTCTAACAAAGCAGTATCTATTCCCTCTATGGCTTCAGCAAAATCCCGTAATCTGAAGGAATAATTTTTATTTTGTTAAGTCGTTTAACATCCATCTCCCTGCATATCAACAGCCCCTTCATGGCTCAGAAGCCTTCTTACCACTGCTTTGATGGTCTCGCACAGAGATGACATTGCAACATCTTGAGGAAATGCCTCTCTTTTTCATTATGTTTATAATGGGCTGTGTATTTCTTCCGGAGGCTCCACTCACCCGCAGCACTCACTGCATGAACTCCTGCACCGTGAACAGTAACAGAGGATTTGTTCAATGCACTTTCAGGCTAAACCTGTCTTATTAAGTGCAATTTCAAGAGGCTGTTTCCCATCCTCATGAGGTGGTGTGAGCAGAAATTAGCTCTCAGGCTGCCTCAGCTGAGGCATCCATTCAGGGCTGCGGGAAGCCAGGCAGGTGGGAGCTGTGCCATCAGCCTCGGAGGGACTTTCTCAATGCCCCTTGAAGATGGGCTGTTTCCACCACACAGGGGAGAGAGAGAACTCAGTTCTGGCCACAGAAGGGCAAGTGGGCCAAAATGTTTAACAAAGCAGACAAAGTATTGTCTACTCAGTCATTGAGTAGAAACAGGTATAAATTAAATCTGATCTACTGAAGAGGTGAAGTGAAATACCTAACACAAAAAATAAGAAATTCCATTTAAAAAAAAGCAATTAAATCTCAACGTAGGTTAAACAATCACCAGTTCAATGATGTTTGAATATTGGATTAAAAAATATCTATATGGCTGAAACAAGAAGTAGCCATCAAAATAAATCTTCTACTGCAGATATTTGCCTGTTGTTGTTTGAAGGTGCTTTTGTCATTGAAACGTGAATCTAAGACATGTGCTACATATCTTCTTCAAAAGTTTTTATAAAAAAAAATAGCTGAAGGCTGAATAATTCTCCACAGCATTGTGGTTGGGAAAAAAAAAAACCACTAAAAAAACCCCCTGACCAACCTCAAGAAACACTCACATGGCGAGAATAAGTAAAACAGTAGAATAAGAAAAAAAAAACCCCACAACCTCCCTCGAAATACCACCCTCCTCCTACTGTTTTTTGTAACTTGCAACAACATGGTCTTCCATTTCAGGATTATGTGGGGTTGTGGGCAGGGGCATTCTTGGGCCCCCAGAGGTTGCTGGATATGTTTAGCAGAGGGACAGACAGACCTGGCACCCCTGGGCCAATGGCCCTGGTGCCACTTGCACAGACTGGTTACAGGTGAACTGTTTAGAGGATGAGTTCATTTACAGAAAGATCCTGGAGGACACAGGTCACCTCACCCCCACCTTAGCTTCAAAATGCACAAGCTGACTGGCTGAAACCCTGAATTCCTGAAGAATAATTCCTGAAGTAACTGAATAATCCTTCAAAGGGTGAGACTGGACTCCATCAGGTTCAGAAGTTTGTGTTTGACCACAGAGGAACAATTTTATTTTCTTGTCACTATTCTGCAACTAAGAAAATCATCGCCTTGTCATAAATTTACAGATCATTTCATTCATGCAACAAAAGAAAAAACGCCCGAGAAGCATGATCTCTTTGTTTGAACTCAATCATTTATTCTGCTCAATATCATTCCAGGCTGAAATTAAATATTTTCCTCTTCTCCACCTAAATAAAATGTGATCCAACATATTATGCAGTTCTAATCTATTTTGGCCAGCTACATTTTTATGCTGATAATGGAAAATTAATTTAACCATATATGCCCAGGAATATCATCACATTTTGCATGGAAGATAAAATCTCACAAGGCATTTGACTCGTGAATGTAGCTTCCAGGAAGATGTTAATTTCCAATTGCATTTTCCCCCCAATAGATTCTTAATTTGCCTTGTTCTATATGGTTTCCAGTTATCATTTTGTATGGCAATAAAAATCAGTGAAGTAGCAAAATCTTATAGGCCCCTGCCTAGTTTTGATTTATATAATGAATGGCACAATATCGTTGGCTTGCGTAATTGAAATTCATTCATCTCCCACAGTTTATAATGCAGTCATAAAGTGCATTATGTATTTATTGATAAACAATCATTTTATTTGCAATAGTGATGGGCAAAAGAAACATGCTACCTACATTTTCTGGTTCCATGTATGCTTTATATTTATGAAATTTGTAGATCTATGTAAAACCTGTTTATTCCCACCACCTCCTGCTTTAAAGCCCAAAAGGTCCTTATAAAGCACCATTAATTAAAAAAAAAAAAAAAAAAAAAAAGGCTGTGGCAAAAGGTCAGGATTTTAAGACTTATATTAATACTCATCTGTAAGTGAAAAATCTGAGTAATAAGTAAATTCAACAGCTAACCTGAACATGTTTCAGACAGACTGCTTTCTCCCACAGCAGGAAAGCTACAGCTCCAACCCTTTTCCTGAAGTTAATTTTTCCCCTTATTAGGAAAAGAACATTGAAATATCATTTTTCTGAGACATTTCCTGTAAGAATTTTATTTTAAATAACATTTATGTAAAGAAAAATTTGAAACCTCACTTGAGAAACCACGACTGTCTCTTGCACAAATGCAATCAGGTGTTTTAATCCTACTGTCAGGAAAAATTGCATGTGCTTCCCCCAACCCCTCTTTTTTTTCAGAAATGCTATGTGCTATATTTATATCTCTGAAGGCATCATTTCACCATTCTGTTTTCCTCTATTGTCCCATTTTCCTCATGGTGCAATTAAACAAAATCGTATTTTCCATAAATGATGTATTAATTCTGGTGAGGGTCGTTAGACTGACAGCTTTGAAGTGAAGAAATATTCATTTACCCTACAAGAAACCAGGAGGAAAGCAATAACATGCCTTTATCCTCACCCTGAATGAACCACTTCTGAAGACTGTTCAGAGTACACACAGTCTCGAGGGCCTGCTCCAGTTCATGACACCTCTCTGGGAGTGCTTGAAAGGATCAATAGAATTTCCTGTACAACGAGAATTCAATAACATGTCCCTTTCTATAAGGGATGTGCCTGTCTCCAAAAAAACTTATTTCATAACAGCCAAATCTAAGTCGCTGAAAGGTCATCACTTTAATTTAGGTCTGGATTGTACTGAGTACTTTTGAAGCCCTGTTTTTGAAAATGTGGCATTTTACTGCACCAGAACCTCGATTTACCACATGAAGATTTCAGTAGGTTTTACTCTGTGGTAGAAAAATCAATTTATTGCATTTTACTCCTTGGCTTCAACTGGAACTCTTTCAGAGATGTCTCAGGCCAGCATTTAGGCTTGGCAGTCTCCTGAACTGTGTCCTAACATTGGAATCTGCATCCACACCTTTCAAAGTATTCGGCTTCTTGGTAAATGGCACAAATGGGAGCTGATGCCTTTGGTGCCTGAAGGCAGTGCTGAAACGTGCTGCAAGGGCAGGATAAAGAAAGTCTTGTTTATGGCATATCCACATTGCCTGGGGGAAAGGGACGTGGTGGTGAAGGGGGAGAGGATTCCCCTTTTCATAGCAACTGAAATTACTATTCAAAAGCATTGTCTGAAGCATTGAACACCAGCGTTGGCCTTTACAGCACTAGAGGCAGCATCTCTCTTTTACCGCTTCTTGGGGACAAACCAAACAAAAGCATCCCCCCAAAACAAACAAACAAACAAACAAACAAAAACCAAACCACAACCCCCAAACCCCCATATTTGAAGATTTCCTCTTCACAAAACAAAATCCTGGGTAATGACTCAGTTATCCTGATATTTATCTCTGGAGATGTTCCACCTGTGAATGTGAGGCAGGTGCCCCGTATGAGTTATTGCAGCCTGGTATCTCTTGACATCTTCTGACCAAACCTCCTCTCCTTCTGGCAATCTAGAGGATTGATTTATGGTGTTCCAATGCCTTTCCTGACATATATAGAGTCACTGGTATTGGCATACAGTGCTATTTCAAATAGACCTTACTAGTTTTGCTCTTTTAAATGTCAGTGGCAGTTGGATTTATGGTCCCATATGAGGCAACTTCAGCTGCTACACTCACAAGTGTATATGGACTGTGCTATTTGCTTATTTACCTTTGATTTCTTGCCATTGAACAAAAGATTTAGGAGGTACATGGGGGACTGATTGATACAGCAGGGTACCACACCACTGTTTTTGGGTACCAGGTCTCTCTCATGGGGTTTCCTACTGGGTATTTGGTGATGTTTGACTTCAGAAAGCTGGTCCCAGGGCCTCCCTCCATGCCAGCAGTGATGTTCTGAAGACAGGGAAAGTTCCCAGGCGTTTGAGAGCTGGATGCCAAGAGCAAAACTCCAAAGACAAAAGAGCATCAAGAATAAGCTGCTCTTAAAAGCAGCCCTAGCAAGGAGCCACCCCACACCCCGTGGTCATGGTGTTCATGACAGAGGGAACTTGCAGGGATGGCAAGATGAAGAAATCAAAAATATGCTAGAGAGCAGTTTTTCAGGGGCAGAGCTGTGCCCTGGTGGTTCCTCTCACAGTGACAAGATGACACCAGCACCAGTGAGTAGTTACAGGTTTGCTCCACCATGACTGGAGTTATGCTTCAGTTGGATTTGGTCCACGAGGCATCAGAACTGAGGTTGGTCCAGACAGTTGTTTTGCTAGCTAGTAAAGTCTGGAAAACAACGTTTCCCCTCTTCATCCATCTCACCCACAAATGGGGGGGAAATGGACTAATTTTGCTTCATGTAAAGAAAACTCTATATCTAGGATAGTTTTAAATATTAAAAGAAGCTGCATCTTGAACTAGTATATGGTAATTTTCATATATTGAAAAGTAACATTCTGTTGTACAAATATTTTCCTTCCTCAGACTAAACTAAAAGCTGGATTTCTCAATTACTTTGGTCATCTTTAAATTATTTGGTCTATTCAAACATTTATTTGAAACTCCTCATGAATCTTTTCCTAGCATTTAATGACATTTAAAAAAAAAGTTCTTTTATGTCCCAAGTGCTGTCTCTTTTCCTTTCCTATCCTTTATTTGATATTCTCATTTGAACCCTTACATCTTGTACATGCCAGCTTCACTGACAAATGTGTACATGAGCAGCTATCTGTGATTTTTGGCTCAAGGAAAATAATAGCACACAACACAGAGCACTGAAAAACTGAGCACAGAAAATTTTAGGACAACCAGTAAAGAATACACGCAATGAAGGAAAGGAACATATTTTAATGTTTGAGGCTTAGAAAGACATACCTTGGACTGTGAATTTTTTTTCTAGGACTTGCTTTCCTTCACCCCTAGAGAATATAAATAATTTTATATTATTGTCTTTCAAAATTACAGCATGTAGATTTGTTAGTGTTGATCTTCCCTTTCCCTCCCTAACTATCAAACTTTGTTGCTTATAATACAAAACAAGCCTCTAATGCCTTACCAATTTGTAAGAAAAGGAACAGGGAAAAATTGAGAGTTCTCCCTCCCCACATCCAAAAAATTGAAAACAACCATTGACACTGTGTGAGAATAACACAAAAACACTTCTGAAAAATCAGGTACCTTGCAGACTGCTATTTAGCACACAGTTCTCAAGACACTCTAGCATGTAATAAAAAAATTTCCTGCTTTCAATAATGTACCAAAATAAAAAAGCATTTTCAATTTAAAAAAAATGTGTTGCAGAGAGGGATTGGTGAAGTTTCATGATAGAAGATTTTATGGCCTTTTTATGTTTTTCTACAAAAAGATAAGTAGTTACATACAAGAATCATTAAAACGCAGTGGGTAAGCTTGTCTCTCTCAAGCCAGTGGTTTGCTTGTGATTTACAAGACTCTACTCAAAACAAGAATCTGGCTTTTGTAGGCCATTTATTTACAAATTAAAATGGAAGAGATGGACATACTTAAGCTCTTTTCTGACTTCATAACCAAAAATATGAACCTTCCTCCACTTCCCTGCAGCAATGCTGACTGACTGAATGTGCTGTTCAGATATGAGATGGTCCCAATGTAGTTCTACGTCATCAAAGATGATGACAGCCACAAGGAACTAGGTTTTTGGATGATTCATTGCTTTGGAGACTGACTATGCAGTAGCTGACAGGGATAGCTTGCCTGATGACCAGCAGAACGCTGCCAATACTTTCCAAAGGAGTTTCTACCACTTTTCCCTTGACACAAGGAACTTGTGCTCCAAAGCACAGACCTGGGGGTGCTGGCCAACATTCAGCTGAACATGAGCCTGCATCTTCCCAGGTTTCCAAGAAGGCCAAGGGCACGTGGCCTGTATCAGCAATAGTGTGACCAGCAGGAGCAGGGCAGGGATTGTGCCCCCATACTTGGCACTGGTGAGGTCACACCTTGAGTTCTGTGTCCAGTTCTGGGCCTCTGACTACAAGAAGGACATTGAGTGGCTGGAGTGAGTCTAGAGAAGAGCAATGGAGCTGGGGAAGGGTCTGGAGCACAAGACCTGTGAAGAGCATCTGAGAGAAGTGGGGTTGTTCAGCTTGGAGAAAAAGAGGTTCAGGGGTGACCTTATCACTCTCTACAACTACCTGGAAGGAGGGAGTTGGTCTCTTCTCCTAGAAGAAGTGACAGAACAGGAGAAAAAGGCCTCAAGCTGTGGTAGGGAAAGTTTAGATTGGATACTAGGAAAAATTTCTTCACTGAAAGTATGGTGAGACACTGGAATAGGCTGTCCAGGGATATGGTGGAATCTCCATCCCTGCAAGCATTCAGAAAAATGTCTGGATGTGGCACATGGGGATATGCTTTAGCAGTGAACAGAGCAACACTGGGTTACTGGTTGGACTGGAGGGATGTAGAGGCCTTTTCCATCCTTAGTGATGCTATAGTTCTAAAGCTGGTGACCTGAGCAAAACTGTCTGTGGGCTGAGACAACAAAACTCCTCAATGACTAGTTGGAACAGGCACGGTAGTGACTGGTTATGTGAGACCAGGTTTCACATACACTTGAAAGAACTATTTGTCTGTCTTTCTGGTTATCAAAGAAAGCCTCAAATAGGTCAGGAGCATATCTGGGAAAGCACGATGATAATGAAGCTTCACACCTTGAGTTCAGTCCTTCTTGTGTTTTCACGTCACTAAATGTGCACATGAAGATCCATGAATGTGTGTCCAGATACAGCACACGTCCAGGGAGCAATAAATCCACGTAGGAAGCTGTGCAGCACATAGGATGAAAAGAAAGCTGTATGGCACCTAATTGTGTGATAAACTACTGACTAAATACAAACACGGAAAAGAGAGAATTTTGAAAAGTTCCACTCGTGATTCTACAAAAGGACATTTTGATTTTCTCATCCCAACGTTATGCATCTGAGCACTGGAGATGACCCAGCAAGTATCACATCACATCCTCTTCTAACTGAACCATAGCATCCCTGACTTCTGAATGCAAAAAGAAGCCATATCCACAATAAGAACTGTTAACTGTTTCCAATGAATAATTCAGCATGCTCCAGCCATGAAACCCACAGCAAGCACTGCAAGGAAGATGAAGCATTTTTGCTGCCCATCATTATGTGTGTTCATGCCACAGGGATTTTTCAATTATTGAACAGTGTAGAGTTGCCTTTGTTTGTAGAAAATGTCAATTTGAATTGTGTGGCTTCTACACATTCATTTGTGTTTGCCAAAGGCTGCTTCACATTAGCTTGGCTTTTTACTCCTTTGCCACATGAAGGTGCAGATCAAAAGTACTGAATGATTACTAACATTTTATGAAGCATCTTAAGTTGGATGCTTTAACTGTCAAGACATTTCCAGTAATTTCTTCTGATATTTTCTTACCAGAAAAAGCCCTATTAACTTTATTTTTATTCACCAACCTAACTATTATAAACAGCTACTAATGTTACAAAAGTTCAAGTGTCACAAGTAACAAGACATGAAAGGTGAAGTAGCTACTGTTAAGTTTATAAGCTTAACTGGAAAATATTGCTGCTATTATTTAATTCATATTGAAATTCAACCCACAGCTTAAGAAGGAGCTGTCTTTTCAATTTACAAAGGGTAAGAGAACAGTGCTTTGTGCAAAAATATTTTGCATGCACATATACTGAGCTTCAGTTTGGTGATGCAAATAACTTATTTTAGCTAGTGATGATAGAAATGAAGGAGTTCCTTTGTGAGCTTGCAGGCAAGCATCTACCATTTCCTAGGGCACCAGCAAGAATGGAAATACACCTTCGAAATTTCTGTTATGTGTATTGTGTGGCAAAAGCCATTGCATTTAATTTATTTGTGAGTCATGAGAAAGAAACTCAAGTTTGTTCTATAGTTATAATTGGGTGTAATCAAATCTGTGCCTGCTTGTACATCCAGTGTCTTTATGACCTTAATTCCTTGGGTTCCAGGATTTTAACAGATTGAGGTTAACAGAGCAGGTTCATTTCTGCACAGAAAAATCAGTAGACTGGTAAGACAAAAATGGATCTGAGGCATGGAGCTGACCCAACTCCTAGTCTGTATCACAGCAACACAACTAACTCTCTCAGGAGCTATTTGGGAAGGAATTTTGGAAGATGTTACATTCCCACAGGTAGATCCCGGCTGTGGGTAGAGCAGTGTCTGTGCTTCGGTGTGCTGATGAGCACTCTAGGTGGGGACCTGGCTGTCCCAGGGACTCCTCAGGCAGCTGAACAATTGAACAATTCCTTCATTGGTGAGACCCTTGGAAACAGTAGAAAGGTTTACTGCTCGTGCAGAAATGGTCCCCATTGCTTGAACAGCTTGGTGCTCTGAGTGTAGTTTAGATAGCCAATAGTAGCAGTAGTAGTTTAGAGTGTAGTAGTAGAGTGTAGTAGTTTAGAGTGTAGTAGTAGAGTGTAGTTTAGATAGCCAATCAGCACAATAGTGCTGATACAAAGGCCCTCGCAGTGGAGAGCCCTGGTGCCCTCCAGACTACAAACAACCACCCTGTTCAAGAGATTTGAGTCCCCCACAGCCATTACCCTTACTCAAGGGATAAGCACACCTGTCAAAGTGATTCGTTTTAAAAATTGGTTTTATTTTGATCTGGGTTTTTTTAAGATCTCATGAACACTAACACTAAACTTAGCCCTAACCCATAACCCAAAACCTAACCCTGACCCTAACTTAATGCTAACCCTAACCCTAACTCTTATGCTTACTCAAAGGATACTCACATATATCAATGCGGTAAGTTTTCAAAATTGGTTTTTTTGATCTGGTTTTATTTAAGATCTCATTAATGCTAACACTAAACCTAACCCTAACCCTAATCCTAACCTAATCTAACCCTAAACCTAACCCAACCGTAACCGTAACTATAACCGTAACCCTAAGCCTAAGCCTAACCCTAACTAAAAAAAAGAAAAAATCCATGTCTGCATCACCTGAGAACAATAGGATTGAACATACTGCTCTCCTCTAGCTGGTTTCTCTACTGGATCAGAAAGTCTGTGCATATGCTACAAGTCTTATGTTAAACAGAGTTTTCTATTAGTCAGACAAGCCCAACAGATTGTGAAAACCACGGTTTTTTAAGAGAACAAAACTGAGAAATGTGAATCGACAGGTGTGTTGAACCAGGACATCCCAGAAGGGTTCTCTATTTTATCAGCATCTACATAACATAAATCATACTCCATAGCAAGCTACTGTCAACAAGGCAATGACAAAAATCACAAATTGAAACATTGCTGGAAAGTCAATCTTTCCTATTAATTTAAATTTAAAAATAATCTCCATAGCCTAAAACTGATCACTCTTGACATTGAATCAGCTGCTAAACATTAGGTGCCAGATCTTCATGATCCGCTTCTTGAGTGGAAGCCCACAAAATAGTTCCTTTCAAAGACAATCCACACTTTCCTAATTGTTTAATGACTGATGTGGAACAAAATGATCCCTGTAGACCCAAACACGGTTACCTTTCTTAACTCTAAAATAAACTTCGAGGTTCCTGAAGTGATTTAGTTCTCATTGAGGCAAAGTGAATAATTAACAATATTATCCACCTCAGCGAGACCCGAGACACAACTTTCTATTATGATGAGTTTTAACTGAGCAAAATAAACTCTAAACAACAAATACAACAAAGTTATTCAGAAATTATGGTTAAATAGTTCAACAATTTTTTTTCTGAAAAATGCATTCTGAAATACAGAACTATTTGTATATGTGCTAATCCACACACTGTTTTAATTTTTTTTTATTTAGTTGATGCTCTAGGAGTACTTTCTGCTGTAAAATAGTTGGGGAAAGGGAATGAAGGAAAATTCAAAAGAAATAGACAGATATTGTTACATCTAAGGATTTCCAGAAGCTTACAGAGATTCTACTAATTAACATATTGCAGTAAAAAATTGCAGTGCAATTGTCCATTAAATATCATATGCCATTTCTATTTCTAAATATGCGTAATAATTGTAATTTTTTTCCCCTAGTCCTGCAGTCTGTGCTACAAATATTAGAAATTCATCCTCTCCCCAAGACACTTGCCTGATAACCACCCATCAGTGGATATCTGTGATAGGCATTATGAGCACCCACATCTATTGCACTTACACGCCAGATGCCTTCCCAGCACAGGAATGTGCGTAAGGACACATCCCGATGTGCTCTGCTGACCCAGCTTCCTTTTTGTGAAATGCAGCCAGAATCTCTGCCCTTTGCCTTCCCCATCTGAGCTCCTTCCCTGCAGGGACACCTTAAGTGAGAGTTACTCCTTTAATAACTGGTTCCTTACAGCCACACCTCAACCTGAACACAGTGAAGGGATCACAGCCATCACCACAGGCTTTCCTGAGAGAGGCTTGATCAGACCAGCATCTCAGGAAGACTAGCCCAAAAATCCATTAAAGCAAGCTACAACATTAAGTTATTCCTGGGGCTGCTCACAGAGCCCCTCATCCTTATACCCCACCTTGGGGTAGGATCTCATGTTTGCTGTGGTGGTTCTCATGCACACACTGCTGCTTTCTCTGTGCAAGTGCCTCCTGGCACTCAATCCACAGCTTGCTGAACAACAGTTATTTTATTACATGATACAACAATCACTCACTGGCCTCATTTCTCCTTGGAGAAATGCATTTGAATATACACTGTATCTGACACCGTAACACCAATACACAGAATTACCACTGGAGTTATCCACCTCTGGTAGAGTTACTTTAACTCGTGGTGCAATCCTCTCTAGACACCGTTGCCTGCTATCTGCTTATCAGTGTGTTTTTCAAAGGTACAAAAGGAACAGTGCAAAGGCATTAGTGAAGGGACTTATGATGAATACGAGGTCGTGAGCAGTCACTGTGTCCTGATCCTGACCTTTCTGATAATACACCACTTCATAACTCAGAGATATTTATGACATCCCCATTACCTAAGCCCATTTCCCACTTCTAATTTGCATAAATCAGATTGACTGTTATGCATCTGTCCTTCTATAGACATTACGACAGTACTTCTAAAATATGTTAAATAAGGTAACTAACAAATAACAAGCTCAGCCTTTAACAAGTTCAGCTGCAAATCATGATTATCTCTTCCATGCTTCAGAAAACAGTTTGTCCTGCCACAAGCAAGCCAGGGCAGCTTGTATTCCTGAAAGAAATCTGGTTTTCTGTGTAGCTGTAAGAAGAAACACAGAGACTTTTCAGACTCCAAATAGCCCAACTCTGTTCTAAGCTCCTGCAGGCTTGGGAAGCCTGGTGAATCAGCTTCACCTCTCCATCCTTCAGCTTTCCACATATAAATCTGAGTTGCTATTTCCCCTCTATTTTCCTTCAGGACAGAATCCCTTCATCTTACCAACCAAGCCTGACAGAGCTGGTTATTCCAGCCATTGATATCCCACACAAGCTTTGTGTTTAACCTACACCAATGCCAATTTCAAGGCCAACCTTGGCTTCAAGCCAGCATTTCTCCTGTGGGATCTGACACAGAGCCACAGGATAATTCAGGCTGGAGGGGAACCCAGTGTTTCCAGTGTTTCCAGTCCAGCCTCCTGCCTGAAGTGGGGTCTGTCACGGAGGGTTCAAATCCTGAAGAGGGAGGGAGAGGCTGCAGCACTGTGGTGTGCTCGGAAAAAAAATACCTGGTCCTACTGCATAGGCAACAACTTTTAACAGAGATGGATGTTTTGGTCAACCCTACCCTTCACCCAACCCCTTCTGCAGCTCTGAAACAGGCTTTGCATGTAGGTGCAGCTCTGAATGAAAAGGTACATTGCTCACAGGAAACACTGCAGACTTCAGGCTGCTAACTTAGGGAGACTTTCAGAAAGCGGCCTGACATGGCTTTGGGTGGTTTCACCACAGTTATTAATTTGGAAACTTGTGCAACAGCAACACTGTGCTCTTGTTATAGGTTGTCTTCTGTCACTCTTTTATCATAAAAAATGTTGGCTCTACCATCTGACCTCACTTACTTTTCTGTTGCTGCTACTTGAACCTTCTTAGGTTTGTCCTTAAGGACAAAATGGCTTGCCTAAGGCAGCTTCTTTCCTACAGAGGCCCATTAAAAAAGTCATGCATTTTACTGGGTACTTATCATGTCCTTATGATATATTTCTCATTATTGTAACCTGAAATTTAATTTCCATGTCAATGCCTTTCAGATCTGTCTTAGTGATGGAAAACCCATAAACTGCTCTATGTTTCCAAGTTGCCTTTAGGAAAAATAAAGACTGAATCAGTCCAGGCTTTCATTCTCAAATGTGTCCTGCTGAGGCTTCAAATGGGTGTGCTGTGTGTTCTCAGACTTGGTCCCTGACCACTGCCTACCTCCACTGATGCTTCAAAAGCATCACTTGAAATCTGAGCAAAGATCATGTCTGCAGGGAGAAAGCTCATACTGAGCTGGTGTTCAATTAGCTTTTTAATTAGGCAGACGATGGGATAGACGAGGCTATCTGGCAGGTCACTGTGTTTTTTTCAACCAGGTCTGTTGGCAGCTTCCATAAAGTCAAGCCTTTGGACATGATAAGAGCAAGGCTCATATGGAACACCAGATCCATGTAAAATGAACTCTCTTCTTTCATCATCGTCTTTGCAGCATGGCTTCCAAACAGAATTGGCATGAAAGATCAGGTTCAGCAAAAAAGATCAGGTTCAGCAAATATAGAAACTTTACTTGCAATAGGGAATGCTAAAGGAGGAAAGATTAATTTCAAGGTTATGGTGCTAATGTGCAAAACCTTTTTAAGGGATAAACTCTGATTGTATTTGCAGTTCCATATCTGGGTGCAATTTACTTCTGTTATTAATGGTCGAGCTAGTCACTCCTCCTGAGCCTTGATATCCACGTGTCTTAGCAACTACAACTTGCTAGATTTGTGTTCTGTACATAAAAAGTTCCCTCAGGACTCTATGCCTCTGAATAAACTCTCTTATTTTTGACTCCTGAGTTTTCTTTCTGTTTATCTTATTTTTCCTTTTGGAATGGTTGCACTTGGGATATACAAGTGCAAATCAGGCTTGTAACAAGCAGGTATCATGCACTGAAGTAAGCAGTTTGTCGTGGATTGGAGCTGAAAATTAATTGGCAGCTGTCTAATCCAATAAGCGCTTCTGCGATTGTGCATATTTAAAGCTTGCAAGAATGCGGAAGGGCCTCTTTTGATCCAGCGGCAGCGNACTCTAATACTGACCAGAAATTCCATGTCTGTTAATTTCTTTGTCCCCTCTCTTGAGAAACCTGCGAGGAGGTCTGAGGGTTCTGAGAAGCCCCGGGGGAAGGGAGTATAGGGGAATTGGCAGAAGAAGGAATGTGGTTTTTTTCTTTTTACTTTCTTAGTGTAGTTTTTTCCTGTTAATTCTAGTTAGTAACAATAAACTATCTTTATACTGTTTAGAAGTGAGTAGGCCTGTTTTGTCATGTTTTTCTCCTAATTTATACATTTATATCTCACAAAAACAAATTAGTGAACTGAATCCCAGCTACAACTGGTGGTTCAACTTGTTCATTAAACCCCAACCCGTTACACAGTTTGGCAAGACTGAACAATGAGGTTCATCAAATAAATTAATAGCACTGAAGGGAAGGAAAATCTAAAACAAAACCCCCCACAAACCCATTACATCTATGTCTCTGATTTTGGACTTATTTCTTGTCTTTGCATTGTTATAGATATGGTTGTGGAAACAAAGAACTGAAGTTTGCATAGCAATAAGAACAGGGTAAACACAGGCTTCTGTATAGAGTTGGAGGCACATGCCAAACTCTGGGACAGTACTACTTTCTGCTAGGAGATTTAGGTCTAGCACGCAGTGCAATGACTCCACGGGAAAAATATATTTAGTCCTTACAAAAAAACCCCCAAAACCGACCAACCAACCAAATTTGATTAAATGTTGTTGAGGTCAGGTTTCTGTTTATCTCTGAGGCCAGAACTGAAGTGCTGTGTAATTTACAGGACTCATGTTAGAGAAAACTTGGTGCCAGTGCTGGCCAATAGGACCAAAAAAGTTTGCAGCCATGTAAAAAAAGTTTTTTTCCAAGCCTCTGTGTTTTTAGTTGAACTTATTTTTAGGTGCTGCAAAGAAGGGGTTTTCCTTCTTTATGAAACACATTAAGTGAGAGTGGGAGGATTCTTCCCATTGTTTTTGTTTTGCTTTACACATACACTTTAAGTCAGATCAGGAGTGTAAACAGCTCACATTGTTTCCAATGAAGCCATGAGCATTTTACAATGAGACAGAAAAAGGTTTGATTTATTAATCAGGAAAAAATCCTGACTTACTAAAATCAGCAATTCTGGCTTTAATCTACAGAGTGAAAACTGAAGTAATGTAATTTTAGAAAGACAAGGATAATTACAGGTCATCAGCTTCTCACTTGAGCAAGTGAAAGCTGTTTTAGGCCTAAGCAGGTTAGATTTTAGAGGATATTTCATTCCAATATTGTACTAAGACCAGTGATTTATTTCATCCAGGTCAACAATCCTTTCTGCCTTTGCTTGAAGTGCAAGGATAACATGGAAGGTTGCTTTCTTGCAGGCAGACACCGCACAGATGGATTTTTAAAATGCGTCAGATATTGATTCCTAAAACCTAGATCCTTGCTTTTTCTGCAATCAAAACTCATCACACACCTCTGAGCTGATATTGTATTTAAAATCTTGAAATTACAAAGTCTTCATATGATTTTGTCCTGTTTTCCATTCTATTACTTTTTAGCAAATTGCCACACTTAAGCAAGATTTTTTGACATGCTTTTAGGAGGGTCTGCCTCTGCCACAAGGACAGGTTTATAACAAGTGTGATATTAACCTTCCTCAGTCTCAGCATGCCAGAAGAAGGAAAAGCCAAAAAGGAGCTAAGAGTTATTAGCATCACCACTCTTCACATGGGCTCTTGTAAAGAGAATGGTGAAACAGTTTCAGAGCCATATTGCCCTGCCCACATGATGCACCTCAGCATTGGTGTAGGGGGAGAAGGGGAGAGCAACATAATCTCAGGAGACAGAGATGCTCAGCCATTTCAGAAATGAGGATGCAGGTTTCAGCTCTCAAAAACACTAGGCCGTGAAAGCCTGGTTACAGGTAAAAGGGCAGATCTTTGGTGACAGTTGAGGGACCTATAGCACCTCCAACAAAAATATGATAAAATGCATCCAGATACTAGGAAATAATCCTGCTCTGTTAGTACATTTTAAGCATATCTAGCCTCTATAACTCAGTGTCAAGCTGTGCCAGACACTTTGTGCCCTGGCTCCTGCAGAGAAGGAATAAAAAGGTCTAATATCTCTCTTCCTTTCAGGATTGGGAAAAATCATCAGCCCCTGAAAAGACCTTAACAGACTAACTCATACATAGGTGTCTGTTTTACACTCAGAACAGTAGCTGAAGGGAGGAACACAGAGGGGAAACAAAAAAAGAAAGAAAAGAAACTAATAACATTGTCAAGATCTAACACCAAGTTCATTGAGTCAGGCCGGAATTCATAACTTGTGTGCAGAATCCTTAAATACCTGCAGTGTCATGAACCTACTACAGTAATTTTGCCATTATTTTTTCAGGCTAAGAAGAGTCAGCAATGTTACCTGTTATCATCCAGAGCTGTGATACATCCCAAGAACATCACTCCAGGCCCTGATGGGTAATTCTGTCTTCTTCCATGCCTTTACTTATAAAAAACCCCAAAGCTTCAACTTTTTAGAAAAATTGAATTTTCCTCTTTATCATGCATAGTGTTTACATTGCTAGGCAGCAGCTGCTGCAGGCAGGTAAAACAAAGTGTTTAGCCTTAGTGTCACATCTGTCTGAGCTAAATTATTGCATTGCTATGATCTTCACAGGGCAAGGAGGTACAAAAGCAGAAAGATGTAGTTGTTTATGGGAGTCTAATGATGACCAGTTCAGGTTAAATCAAAAGCCAGAGCGTACAGTGTATTGTTAATTCTTTGACAACATTTCCCAAGCTGCTTGCTAGCTTTGAACGACATACCTTCTGTGTCTGACTAGGAGCAGAAGGAAAAGCCTTACATATTTCTGTGCTAGAGGTAAGCAATATCAGATTCAAAAGGCTGTGTTTGTTTTCTAAAAGGTTATACCCCTTCTTCAACTCAGCTTTCCCTGTTGAAGCAATGATGCTTACCTATACCACAAACAGACCTCTACAACTTAACTCAAGCCCCAGCTGTTTAAACAGCTTTATAGAAAAAAACCCCCTCAAACAAACAATTAAATATCCCCTAATTATTATTAGTAGTAGTAATAATAACAATAAAAGCAAAAAGAACCAAAAAACCCAAAAGACGAGCACCATCTAATCTATTTAGAAGCCTTTTTTGCTGCATTTGCTGCAACTTGAGGTCAATTTAAATATGAACAGAAAGAGCCAGAAAGGTAATGGGTGCCAAGGGGACTGAATATATGTGGCATATGTTAATCCTCTGACTTTCTTAAGGACTCAAATCCACCAGGGAGCACAAATTCCACTGTTGGCTCTGCTGTGAGTTCGGGGCTTGAACAGTGAGCCTTGCTGTGTGCAGTAAGATGGGCATGGAGACCAACCAGCATCCCTGCCTTCATCCCTGCAGCAGAAAAGAAACAGGGAAAGGTGAGACTGCCCAAGACACCGGGATAACAGCAGTTTCTGCTCCAAACAGCCTCGTTATGCCCAACAGGCTGCAGTGGGCTCATGGAAGTATCTGTACAGTGAAAGAAAACCTTACCTGTACCTTCTGTCATGAGATGATTGATTATTTTGTTTGGTTGGTTTGAGGCTTGTTAGGGGTTTTTTTGTTTGTTTGTTTGGGTTTGGTTTTTTTTTTTTTCAATTCAAAATTTCTTACATGTCTTGCATGATAAAGGTGGCTATAGGAGCATGAATTTAATGAAAAGAAGGCTACAGCAATTTAACCAAGTGTCTTGCCAGGAACAGCAGCAAAATGTGGAATGAAGATGATGCTAAATTTCAGTCCATGAGGCCTTCAGTACACAAGTTAATGGCTCATCAGTAAACCCCGGTTGGCATGAGTGGGGTTGCTTGTGCTGAGATTTGGTGCTGGAATTTAAGAACAGTAGCTTTAAAACTGTTACTTTTATCTGGGGAGAGCTGCTGTCAAAAGCTGTTCCTGCCAGCTATTTCTGTCAAAACAGAGGCTCCACAGTTACATAGGTATTTGGACAAGGTTTTATTATTATTTCTCTTTGATGAAGCTTTATTTCATGTTCCCATTCTTGGAACTGGAATCTTTCCAGTTTTCTTAGAAAAGAAATAAAAATTAATTGTACTTAAACAAATTAGGGATTTAAATTTGAAAAAGCAAGGTGTAGTATCAGGAAGTCTCCAGTGAGCTCCCCCACCTTCTGTTTTCCTGAGGCTCTCAGGACCCTGTCAGAGAGATGTGTCATGAATACACAAAGTGGGTCTTATCCACTGCATATAGAAAGTAATCCCGTGCTGTTCTGTTACATTCATAGCATGAAAAGCAAGACACTGAATAAAGGTATCAGCTGTGCCACTTACACAGCACAGACCTCTCAGTGTGTCACCATTTCTATCTCTAGAACGGAAAAAAAACCAGACTACAAAAACATGAATTTCAACCCGTTCATATTTCTGAAGCTTTTTTTTTTTTTCAGTTACCAGAAGAAAGCCCCTGCCTGAGAACAAATTTCTCTTTCAATAGATGCATTACTGGCAGCAAGAGCAGTTCTCCTGGGCACCAATCTTTCACCAGCTTGGGTCCATCCAGGAGCATACACTTGCAGCCACCCACCTGTCCCCTCCCTGGTTCCTGATAGAATGACAAGGCTGGCACCCAGACTCACATCACAAGCTCCTGTCCCTCTCCCCGTGGCCCACGCTCCTGCCCACCGCGTGCCACCGACCCACGGTCAAGTATCAGAGCAAGGAAAAGGATCCACTGCCAGCAGAGAACNTGTGCCACCGACCCACAGTCAAGTATCAGAGCAAGGACCTGCCCATGAAAAGGATTGTCTTGGTTTGAAAACAAACNCAGAAAAGAGGGAACAGATTCAGATCTCAAAGAAATTACCTCAGAAGAGAAAAAGGACTTTATTCAACAACAGCTCATATGACAAGCGTCTGAAGGACTGAAGAAAATCACTTCCTCCTGAATGCTGCTGTCTACCTAGGGGCTACACAGGACCATGGATTTCACCTAAATTAAGACACTTCCAATCACAGGTTGAGAGGGCCATAAGATACAGCAAATTGTGAACAAAGACAACTCCTCATACATTCAGATTTTCCCAATTCCCTCACATGTTTAACCTGAGACAGCAGTCAGTCTCCACTGAACACAGGCTGCTTGGTGGGGCACAACTGCTTCAGGTGAAGCAAACAAGGAAGATAATGCAAGAGCTGCCACAGCAGCACAGACTGAAGTTCCATGCAAAACATGAGTCAGGAATACAGTGCATTTCCCAGTCCCAGGTCAGTGCTTCCCACCGTGTGTCTGAACACCCTTGGGCTGTCAGTCTGTTGACTGTAGTAGCCTGCACCTGTATTGGGCTGGATAAGCTGAAGGTTCCCCCATTCCCCCAGAAGAAAGCACATCTGTCTCCCTGGTCCTAGTGCTGAGGTTTACCTGCCTGGCTCCAAGTGCTTTCCTGGTTACACTGTACGTAATTCAGATTTTCTTCACTGCTTTGTGCCCTGGATGATGTTTGAAAGAGCAAGCCATCCTCTTCTTTTGTCAGCTTGTAGTGTATTTCATCTCCCAGTATCTCATAAAGTGACAGTTTGATTATAATGTAATTACTTTTTTTAGTGAACCTAGTGCATAATTTTATTTCCAGATGGGTTTATGCTCCTTATATTTAAGCTCATTATGAACAAGAAGGCTGCACAGGAAAAATACAAAGTAAGCTGCCTCTTTTCTTTAAAAGGTGAACGTTTTGAAAGGCCCACATTGTGAGGGTAAAGATACCAGTGTCACATGATGGAAAAGATCAATTTCAAACATGAGAGCACAAATGAGCTTGAGAGCCCTTTAAGGCATTTACATGGAAATTGAAAAAATAAATGTTTAATTTTCATTGCTTGGAATTTGGTAAAAGCTAACAGGCTGAACAGCTTCAATACCCAAGAATCAAGAGCAGGGATAAGCAAGCGGCTGCAGACAACCATGGCAGGGATAGTGCCAGTTCAGAAATTGGTGAAATGAAAGTCTTTTTTATACAGTCAAATCTCCAAGCCTCCTGTGGTTGGGTACTTGCCAAGGAGCTCGTTTGCAAGTCAAGTATTATTTGTTGATGCTAAGAAGCACAAGCTGATACATTTTGCCAAAACATGTGACAAGAAAATCCATGTAAATCAGTGGTGCTTTGCTGCAGAAACTGTGGTTCCTCTCTGAAAACTGTCTTAGTAAAATGGCACCCTGGGGTTTCCTGTTTATTGCATCCCAGTGACATCCGAATCAAACACGATCGGCTCAGACGCATGCGATAATGATTTTTTTAACTGCTGCTTCTATGAAAATAGAAATAAAATTGTACAGCCAAGATCTGCTTTCTGGCTTACACATTGGCAGCGCAGATCCTACAACTGCTATTTAGTCAATAATCCTATTTATGACTCACAATGCAGTTTCTTTTCTATCATCCTATTTGCAGTTTATTGGCAGTTATGGGAAAAAAAGACATCCAGAAGAAAAAAAAAGCAATGCCAAAGCAAACATATTTACTTATCCCAAAATTGAAATCAGATCCTCATAAGAGCCCATTTCTTTAGCAGTGCTTTTACATCTGCTCAAGCACTTGCTGATGCATCTCTTCTGTCCCAGCTGAAGGTGCAAGGCAGTGCACTTTGTTGATAACACGTTTTCTGTTTCTGAAGTGGGAAATTACTTAAATAAGAACCAATAGAATCAAACATTTTACAGTATGGATGTGAGACAGAAGCAGGAGATGCCGTGAATACACCCACTTCTCATTGTCATTTTGCCACTTGTGACACTGCAGATGTGGCTAGATAATGGTGACATTTGAAATCTGTGACTTGTATAACTTATTGGCACCACCAACCAGGCTGCAACCTGGGAACAAGGGACCTGCTACTGAAAACTCCCACATTTCGCTCCTTGCAAATCCTCAGGCCTCTTTCTCTTTGACCAGAGGCTGCTTCAAAATGTATTTGCTGAAAATAAGCAGATTATTGCTTTAGAAATATATATAATAGGTTCCTTTTTTCAAAGTGTTCTGGCCTCATTTTCCCATATTTCCAAGTTTTAGGCTGCTGATAAGCCACCTAATCTGCTGTAACAAGAATATCATCTGCTTTTCATGCAGTATCTGTCCAGCAGTTCTCCTGGGACACTTTAAAGTAGCGTGTAAGATTTTGATATTCCAGGCACGTATTCTACCTTATTCTATTGCCTTGCCACAGACCTCAGAACACCAACTTAATTGTTCATTTGTCTGGGCCTGTCAATTCCTCCATTTCTGCACTCCCACTTCGGTATGAGCCTTCTGTCAGGTGGTGGGGAAACTCAGAGATTATCACATAGCACAACATCATTTATTTAGTCTATCAAACAGGAACTATTGATTGAATGAGCTTGTTCACTAGCAAACCTGCAACATTATTTTAGCAAGAAATAGCTTAGCTCTGCATAAGAATTGGACCGTAGAAATTCAAAGAAAAGATTTGAAACACCATGGCTTTGCTGTTACCTTCTCAAGTGAAAAAATTAACACTATAATAACAAAATCTAGACATGTTGAGAAAACAAAAGGGGAAATCATCTGAGAGAAAAATCAGAGATAAAAACAACTTATATTAAAGCCTAATAGTCCCTGAGGGTGTCATAAAAGCTTTTGAATAGATGAAGCATTTATAGTAATTACAGTGAATCGAACAAATACTGTCAACTTCAGGTTTGCCACAAAATATCTTTTTCCAAAGAAAGGACAAATGGATTACCTTTTTTTTTTTTTGAAACCAAGTCATTGTCTTGTTTAAATGACCAGGATCTACATACCAGAAAAGCTTTTTTTGTTTGGTATTTTCAACATTTAAGAAATAAACCTAAATAAATTTTTAATGTTTTTTTAATACCCACCCCAGAACAACCTATTCCCTTCCTCCTCAGTCAACTCAGATGAGCAGTTTTTGTAGATGAGCCAAAAAAACATCAGAAAACCAGTATCACTATTGAAATTACTTTCTTTAAAAGCAAAGTAAATGGAGGAGGTCAAAGTTCAAATACTGACCATGCTTGTGCACATTCAAATTACATTTTAAGGTCCACAGGAAGGCTTAGAACACTGTCCCTGCAGAGACATACAGACTCCACTTTCCTTTTGTTTCTCTTTTGCCGCATATTTTGGCAATTAACTGATGCTGAGGCATCAGACTTTTTCCTGTTCTCCCATGAGAGGTCACTGAACAACCCAGGGACATAAAGGCTGGCAGGAGACTATGGCTGTAGAGTTCCCAGATCCACAAAACAAAGATTTTGCAGAGGAAAGCCATAGATGGGAATGGATAAGGTAGCAATAAAGTTGGGATCCTCCTCCTTACCCAACACCACAGAGCAGCTCTTGACTTCAACTTGTCCGACTTTTGCCCACCTTCCAGAAACACGAGTCATAGCTGAAGTTGTCTCTTCATGTATTTAACTATTTCTTTCTTTGGTTTTGTTCCAGGGTAAAAAAGAACTGAATTAAGAATTATAATTATCAGGGCAAAAAGAACACTTGAAAGCAGAACTTATCAAAATTTCTATTTTGAAAGTGCAAAGGATGCATCTTGAATAAAGGCCACAACATCAGTCCTTCAGGAAATAATCCAAAGCAGCCTTCAGCTTCTTCATAACAATGTAATATGAGAAACTTACTCACAAGTGGCACAGGAGTAGATAATTTTGCAGTTGTTTTCCCCAAACACGGAATTGGTCCAGAGGTCAAAGCCTTATACAACTGAGAAGCCATCAAGACAGTGACAGTTTTACAAAACAAAATGCTGAAGTTCCTGTGAAAAAAGAGCTCCATCAAAGGAGAAAAAAAAAATTTCAAGAGTCTTATAATATGACTACATTAAGAATATTTTTTAAATCAATACATAGTATACAGGCCACTTAATTCAATTTGAAAAAATTTTAACTAGATTATACCTTGGCAAGATGACCTTTTAGGTCATTTTAAACTCAATTTTTATCTGTCCAAATAATGAACTCTAGAAGGTTAAGAAATTAGCACTTCAGAGTATGTTTTAGTGCAATCAAAGACTTCCTGAGAGGAGGCTATTGTACTGAAATTGTCAAAATCCTGTCTGGATAATCATATAGACAAGAAAAACCCTAAGAATTGCTATCTGCTAGTTTCCTCTGACAAGATAAAATAAGGCACAGACAAGGTGCTAAAAGAAATGTAGACAGTCATTTCCATTAATGAAAAAGCTTATCCTAAAACGGTTGAAGGAATGTTAGGAAAAAGTAAAGTAACCATTTCCCCAACAAACAATTATAAAGAAAAGAAAATATAAATCTGTAAGATGTCATTTAAAATATAAGTAAATACCTTATTTTCCACAAGTAATTATTGACTGTTCATTCTTTTCAGTCATAAATGATCGATGTCTTTGGTTTTTATTCTTTTCTCTGTGTGTCAAAACCCTTACTCTGTGTTTTTGTTTTGATCTTTAGGGGAGATGTATGTGCAAATTCCAGCATTTCTGTTCCCTCTGGCTTGCACTTCCACACACAGAGAGCAGAGGGGAAAGAGAATTAAGAGCCAGCCTGACCCATCCGCCTGCCAGAAGCGAGGAGCCCATCATATGTCTGTCAGATTTGACAGACTCATGTTTCAGGCACTCCTTTGAAACCACCAGCAGCTGAAATGCTGCCAGGTCCCCAGGCACCCTGTTCCCAGGCTTCACCCTCCCTCTTTGCTCACCAAGAATTTTATTCTTACTTCCAGCCCAGAGCACCCCACTACACTTTGTCCTCTCCCAGAGGATGGGGAGAACTGAACACTTCCCCACGACCACAGGTCCTTTACTTACCCACAGGCCACCGTGACCCCGCTTTCAGTAATCTCCACTGAACTGCTCCCGTCTTCCAGCCCTTCCTGGCGCTGTCCCATCTCTGATCACCTCACGGACACAGGAGAAGCTGCCTTGGAGAGTGCTGCCCCACCTCTGAGGCCCCATGCCTATGGTGGGACCCAGGGGCACGTGCAGAGGCCAGGCTGCTGGCTCCAGGGGATATTTTGGATAAGGAGCAGCTGCTGCAGCAGAACCACCAGTGCCTGGTTCCAGTGGGACACAAGGTGTCCTGGCTGTGCACTGCATGCGAGCTGGGCACTGCTGCAGCTCATGGCTGTGACCCCAGGGGACACTGCTGTCACTCTTGCAAAATGCCATGGCTCAGCAGCGCTGCCCCTCAGGGACAAGTGAAGGCTGATGGACACAGCTGCCGAGGAACAGCCTTGCAGGACTCCTCAGGGAGCCACAGCCCCTCAACTTCCACTCAGGTCAGCCAGAATTGCAATCCAAGGGCCTTTGCAGAGATAAAATACCACCTATGAACTGCTTGGCTTTTCCTGGTGCGTTGGTTTTGCACGGCCTGGTTTTTGGTAGTGGGGAGGCCACTAAGTTGGCTTCTGTGAGAAGCTGCTGGAAGCTTCCACCGTGTCTGGCAGAGCCAATCCCTGATGGCTCTGAAGATGGACATGCTGCTGGCCAAGGCTGGGCCAGTTAGAGATGGTGCTAACGCCTCTGTGATAACATATTTAAGAAGAAAATCAAAGCAAAGGGCACACAGCTTTTTTCCTAGCCAGAGAAGAGGAGGAGGTGAGAGCATGTGAAGGAAACAACATGGAGACACCAAGGTCAGTGCAGAAGGAGGGACAGGAGGTGCTCCAGGTGCTGGAGCAGAGATTCCTCTGCAGGCCGTGGTGATGACCATGGTGAAGCAGCTGTGCCCCTGCAGCCCATGGGGATCCACGGGGGATGCAGAGATCCACCCACAGCCCATGGGGATCCACGGGGGATGCAGAGATCCACCCGCAGCCCGTGGGGAGGTGCCCGTGCCGGAGCGGGTGGGTGCCTGGAGGAGGCTGGGATCCAGTGGAGACCCGGTGGAGAGAGAGGGCCCTGCTTCCAGGCTGGAGCAGCCTGTCCTTGGAGGGCTGCACCCCGTGGAAGAGAGAGCCACGGCGCAGCAGTTTTGGGAGGGCTCTGTGCCCGTGGGAGGGACTCGGCTGCAGCAGGTGCGGTTCGGCTGCTGCTCCTGAGAGTGGATCCACGCTGGAGAAGTTCATGGAGAACTGTCTCCTCTGGGAGGAACCCCAGGGGAAGACTCCTCTCCCTGACCAGTGGAAGAAGATCTGAGTGAAGAACTGACCAAAACCCCCATGCCCTGTGTCCCTGTGCTGTCGGTGGGAAGGAGGGAGGGGCTGAAGGGAAGAAGGGGTATTTTTGAGGGCTTATTTTACTTCTCATTACCCTCCTCTGACTCTGTTAGTAGTAAACTAACTTTATACCTCTAAGCTGAACCTGTTTTGCCCTTGGAGTGTTTTCTCCCAGGCCACATCTCAACTCACAAAGCCTTCATTAAATTTTTTCTCTCCTCAGCCCAGCTGTGGCAGGGGAGGGTGAGCGAGTGACTTTTGTGGATGACTGGTGTTTGGCCAGTGTCAAACCACTTTTGAGACACCTGGCTTTTGAGAAAGGCAAGCTACTCCAGAGCTGGTATATGCTGTATAGGAAAAGCCTCTGGGAGCTCAGGGAGAAGGATGACTGTATTCCTCCAGGGACCCTCAATGGAAATCCCAAACAGCATTAAAAAGAAGAAATTGTGGTATAATCCTTCCATAGTATGGAAACCACTACAACCTGCAGTTACCATGAATGCTGTATCAGGCTCCAACAATGTTCTTTTGCTAGTGCCAAGAGACAGCCTATGCATCATCTCTGGCCATCAGCCTCATTACTGTTTCTGGACAGTCTATTTTCCTACTGCCTGATACAGCTGCATGTGGCTTATTTACATTCTCTGTATGATGAATGGGTAACTTTGGTTATCCAGAAAGGGGCAATTAAAAATAACATTAGGCCAACCAGACAGAGATAAGTGAATGTTAAAGCATCTGGGCAGGCCAGGTGCTTGAAGATATCACTGAAAAGGTCTTCAAGTTAAAAGAAAAAAAGAACAACAAATTACCACCTTGACAGATTATTAAATGTTTAACGCTTCTGGCAATACGAGCTGCTAATAAAGAAGCAGTGTAAACCAGAAGACAGCAGCAGCAACAGTAATTATACAGCAGAATGATTAAAAAGCACACAGCTATAATGACTTTAATCTACTTTATGAGAGAAACTCAAAGATTCAGCATTCAAAAAAAAATAATCAATTAGGGAGCAAGGGAGATGGAAAAAAAATCTATTTAAACTCAATTCCTACAATCAAGTGATAAATCAGTCATGAGTAATTCTAGGAGTTACTGCAACTCACCATGTTTTGATAACACTGGCTACTCCACCAGACACTGAAGAACAACTGCTCTGTTTCTCAGCATCCAAAGGGACTCCACAGAGCAATTTCTGAGAAATTGTGCTCAACAAATTGTGCTGCTTAGCTGGAAGAATATCCAGCATCACCAAAGTCAAGATCTTGGTTTGGAGAACTTTTCTTATTTTCATAGCAACAGAGTAATTTCAGTTCATTGGCACCTAACCGGCAGGCTGCTTAACTCTTAACCACTTAGAGACACCTTGTTTTATTTCCTTTTCCTGATCTTCCTTGACGTTTTTCCTCTCCCAGTTATGAGCTGTTCAGCTACCAGCTAAGGAAAGGCTGTTCTTGGACATCTGCCATGTTTTCTTTCCTCTGAAGGCCAGGTATTCAAAGGAACAACAGGAGGAGGATGCATGGCAAAACCTGAGGTGAT
This sequence comes from Daphoenositta chrysoptera, assembly GCA_013397915.1. Lineage (NCBI taxonomy): Eukaryota > Metazoa > Chordata > Aves > Passeriformes > Daphoenositta > Daphoenositta chrysoptera. The sequence goes on from VZRO01006222.1 coordinate 312,840, forward strand.
TCCAGCTCTTCCTCTCCCAAAGCTCTGTTCCTTACAACGGGATTCGTGTGCTTGAATGTCGTATTTCACTCACTCCTCCCTGCTCATGGGCAGGCAGCAGGATCCACCCCTCATCACCTCTCTCTCCTTACCTGAGGAACCTGGCCAGCCTCTGCCTTGGGGGAAGGCGGCTCCAGGCAGGCGCGCCTGCTCCCGGCTTGGAGTGGCGCAGAGACGAAAAGCCAGCTCCCCGCTAGCCGGCTCTTCCCGCCCTTAGGAAGTGATGGGCGCTGTTAGATAAGGGGAGAGCCGCAGCTCATGCACCCTCAGTCCAGCCCAGGCAGCACCAGACGCCGCTGTCCCTGCCCTCAGCCACCCCGCCCCGCTCCAGCCTCCCCGCGGCGACAGCTCCGCGCCCTCGGAACTGCGCTGCTGCTCGGAGAAGCTGCCCTGGGACAGGAGTTCTGTGCGCTGCATTCTCGCTGGCACCTAGGGCTTCGGGCAGGGAAGTGGCAGGAAAGAGGGACAAGGACGGGTGTGGGCAGCAGCCTGGACTTGTGTCAGATTGAGTCTGCAAAGAAAAAAACTTGTATTGAAATGTTTCTACTCCTGAGTAAAGGTCTGTATTATTCTGAAGATAAAAATATGTTACTCTGTTCCCCTATTTATCTCCTCCTGCTCGTTCTAGTGAGATTATTTTGTATATTAAAAATCAGGGCCTTTATAAAGCTTCTGATTTTATTCTTGTAGCTCTTTCCCTCCCATTTGCAAAAAAAAAGTTTTGCAATGTAGAAAAGGTGACACTATCAGATATCTGCATTACAAATAGCAGAGAAAAAAAATTCAATAGCTCCCACCCACAAATCAATACGGACATCAATATGTCTATAAGGGAAATACCTTTACATGGGCTCTTTTTAACATGGTGGTGGTGGTCTGACATTCCTTGTTTGCTGTTACTTTCTTCAAGGTCTGTGTGTGCCAGGATGAGATCCCTGCTCCTCCACCTTGATGAAATGCTTCCAAGAGCAGAGAATTGGATTGGACTAAATGCAGCAGATGCAAGAACTAAGTATGGAATATAAATAGCAAGAACATGGATCAGATCACACGAAAAAGCAGTCTGTGTGTTGAGATAAAAATTTCTCATTTGCTGCTGTCCTGTGTAATTCTTCTTTTTGTATTTTAAATAAATACATTAAAGGAATTTTTAATATTGTGATTGAGCACCTCATCTTTCTGTAAAGTAAGCATTATACCATTAACTACCAAATATTTAAAAATTCAATTTCAGAAGAAGGGAGAGATAAACCAACTCAGTAAAGACTTCGCTGTGCCAAAGCTCCTCTGCTTCTCAACATCTCCCAGGAAAAACTAAGCATTGATCATTATCACTATACCATCCCTCCTAGTTTGCTTAATGTTCAAATTTCAGAGTGGGATGCAATTAATTAATATGGGCTTACATGTGCTATGTTTTCAGACCTAGTATCTATTGACAGCCACTTGACATTAATTATTTGTATTATTGACCTCTTTGCATGGCAGAAAGCTCTCTGGAGAAGAGCTTGGGAACGTGCCAGCGGTGGAGAGGCACAGTTCCGAAGGCAGGCAGGGAGGTGCTGTGGTTGCACTTCTGCAGACTGGGAATGCAGGGGTTGTAACACTGAGCTCAGGGTGCTTGAGTTATTGCTGCTGTTTTCACCAGTGGGGCTCAAACCGGGAAAAAGGCAGCCTCGGCTGGGTTCCAATCCTTGCATAGCGTGACCCCCATAGCCTGGGGATGTGCCTGTGGCACAAAAGACAGTGAGACACTTCCCCTGCCACATACACATGAAAAAGCAGCCTAGCCCACTCCAGCTAGGTGCTCTTGGGCGGGTGAGCTCAAAGTTAGGCAAGTCCCTGAGGTTTCCAACAGAGATGCATACACACAAAATTAGCAAATAGATGAGTCAAGCAATAAGCAGAACATTAAACTTCAGAAACAGCACCAGAGAGATGAAGTTCTAATTGTAGGGACACTGGGTAACAACACAGAGATCAGATAAATCCGAGCGCCAGGGCCACAGGCAGAGCAGCACGGCCTCGGTGACACAAACAGGGCAGGAACCAGTCTGAGGGCAGGCGTGGGGGATGCACACAGACCCCCGGTGACTCCTCAACAGCGGCAGCCAGGAGGAGAGCAACATTGACACAACCTGCGGCAGTGTAAGACCTGTAAGACCCGTCTGAGAAGGCATCACCCAAAAGCTCATAGTGCTGGAAGGACATTAGCAATGATGAATCTGACTGTCAGCCTGCTTACACAGCAAGCAAGGGACTACTAAGGGACCTTGAGGGCAGGAATCAACTTGAAAAAAACTAAGAAGGTACAAAAATTTGTGACTGTGGAGAGAAACATTGAAATAGGAGAGTGGTGGTCAAAACCCAGTTAGAAATCCAGCAAGTCATAGGCTTTTGATAATGTTTGAGTGCCTAGTATTGTATTTACATTGTTGATATAGATCCTTAATGTGTTTAATTAATTGTTCTTCAATTACTTTTCATTTTAAAAAAAAGCAAATCAAAATGCTTGGATCCTGATTTGATTTAACCACATAAATTGTACAGCTCTTTTCCTGAAACAGGCAAAAAAAAGGACACACATTACATGGTGAGGAATGTAGGTATCAAAGAAACTGCCCAGAGGAACTATTTCCTGCTCACCTGTAGGTGTTGAAGTTGGGGTGAGCACTCACCCCATGCTCACATGCTGCCCAGAGGCGGTGAGCTGAAGGGAGGCAGGGTGCCCACAGGCTTTTCCCTTTGCCTTGTTCAGACAATAGGCCAAAGACAGGAGTCAAATAAGAGAATATTAAGACTTTCCCACTCAGAGAAAAGCTCTCCCCTTGATGAGCAATAATAAGAAATTCAGCTTTTCCCTCTCCACATGCGTTATGTTTTTTGGACTGCAAACAGAGGAAATCTAATACCAATACAGGATGTTGCTTCCCAGCCAACAACAACTCCACAGAGGTCACGAGCCACCACTGCAGGTACCACTGCTCTCCAGGTCAGGGGAAGATACACCCATGCTTTTCATACTGATGGCTTCTTCTGTGAGCCTACAGAAGGAAATAGGAAGCAAAGGCAGTTCACAGAGCTGTTTAATGGTGAAATACCCTACTAATGACCACCAGAACAGATTTAAAAGCTTAAAGCTTTAACAATTCTCCTTCTCACTTATCAGTTACACCCCAAGAAACCCAGAAGCAGAGCCTTTGTTTCCTTCCCACCAGACAAGTCTGTTTCCTTATCACAGTCAGATCCCAGAACACTCCTCCTCCTCTCACTTTGCTTTAAGCATGTGATGCAGCTCCCAAAGGTCTGCTGTTATCTTTCACACCCCAACCTGAATGCTCTCTTTAAGACTGAAATGCACGTTTGTCTCTGGTGGCCTCGCTCCATTTCCTAGCGTGCTTCGATTGCCAGAGCAGCCAGCTGGGCCAGTAAGTTAGAGAAAGACGTTGTTCCCATAGTAACTCATTTTCTCTACCCACTCATTAGATTAACACATTTCAGATCAAAGGTAGACATGAAAACGTCTCAGAAATGATAGTCCAAGGCATTGCTTGAATATGAACAAAATCCACCTCACTATCTCAAAAAGCACTGCTTGGTATCAGAGCATACATCTATAGCTGCTATGCTCATTGTGCTGTCCTGCCTGAAAGTTATCAAAAGCATCTTGGATAGTTCATTTTGCTGCTAGTTTGCAGACAATTGCTTAAGTACAGAAACAAACAGGTACTCCCCACTATCAGATCAGAGCTACAACCAAGTGAAAAAGTTCACTGTCTCTGTACACTCAACATTCAGATAATGTTTGCAACTTTGCTGCAGAAAAGGTCTGATTCACACTCCCAGTAGCAGCAAATCTCTTATCAGTTTTGCCTTCCCCAAATTCAATCTTGTTACATTTTTAGTACTACAGCATGAGTTGACTAAATGGAAGTTCAAGCCCAAGGAAGAGATTAATGTGCCAACACCCTGTGTCCAGACAATACAGAAAGCCTTTGGGCTGCTTCTGCACCGTCATTATACAGCAACTCTGCCATGCACCAGAAAGAACAAAAAAAATCTTGATACTGCACAGACCCTTTGCCACTGAAGATTTCCAATAACACTTCTGGTAAAATACAAAGGATGTGGAAACAAAGAATGACAAATCTGGGGCTTTAGATAGTGTTTATTTTTGTTTGTTTTTATTTCCTCTTCAAGTGCAAGTCTGCAGGTGGACTATGAGCCAGTTCTTTTGATTGCCTGTCTTGCCATTCATCTCCCCAAACTGATTTTATGGTTCTCAGGGGGCTTCACCACGTATTTATGTATACTTACACAGCACCTTCAATGCATACTGCTTGTGAAAACTGCAGCTGGTATTATGGGTCCTGAACATGCCTGTAATGCCACTGTAATGCAAGAAGGAACCATGAGCTTGCTAAAACCCTGTCTTAATCCTTTGCCAAGACCCAGGTAAAGACTATTTACACCTAACAACATAGTTCAGAGACTGACTCTCACTGGCATTCTCATGTTCATGTCCGCTGTCCATTTGTGTCTGAAAAACAGGTTTTTCCCAGTGACAGCCTACAATTTCAGCAGTCTGTTCAAATCACCAGGAATTGAACTTGGTTCTTTTTTTTTTTTTTCCTTTCTCTACACCTCTCCTTGTCAGAAATCTCATTTGTCAGCTGTGCAGCCTCGGTGCACCAGCTCACCCCACCGACATCTCACCTACCTTTTCCTCAATACAGCTCCTCACAAAAGTGCAATTTACAGGTGACAAAAAATAATTCTCATCTCAGAAAATTGCCCCAGAGTTCTGGCAAAAATTCATACAAAAGGTGTGATGTATATTAAGAACTTAGATGAGCTGATGCTGTTCATCATTTCTGATGGGAAAGTCAGTGCAACCCTTTGCCTGGTGAGGTGGGGGAAAATGTTATGCATGTCCCTATTAAGGTCTCTCACATCAGGTACTGTAACACCCTCACCTAACATTTTCACAGTATTGACTGATTTTAATTTTTTTATTTTCTTTTGTCTCATTGACTGTCCTGCCCTTGTCTGCTTTACTTCTACAAAGAAAGGTGTTACTGGATTCTTGGAAAATAGGTTCCACAGTGCTGGATGGTGCATGACTGGGTCTCTGCTTTTGTACTGGGGACTCTGCTGTTTTCTGTCACCTGGGGAGACTGAAATTTGGTCCTAGTTTTCAAGTAAACTGCAGATGAAAGAGACTTTGCCTGCTTTGTTGTGCTGTAACCTTAGGCTAGAGCTTTAAAATATATATGATTTTGGTCATTAAAAAAACTGCAGCCTTTTTCCTGTCATTTATGTTCTCTATATTTTGTGCCTCATTAGAAACATGAGGGGCATACAGGCACTCCAGCATGATGGAAATGTCAGCCAGAGCCAGTACATTTTGAGTGTTAAAATGCACACAGTAAAGTGGTAACTGAATGTAAAGAACAAACCATTTTCCTCTTAGCTTCTATTATTTTCTGTGTTTAAAGTATAGTAGTCAGAACAAAATCATAGACTTTTAAAATGACAAAGCTGAATAGGAAACCTGGCCATGAATTTCATAAATTCCTGCTACTTAATAGCTGTAGCTCACTGGATCTTCACAAGAAAATACATGTCAGCCATGTCACTACCCAGGGAATAATCGTTCTCTGACACTTATCTTCCTGCTTCTTTTCATTGGCAGAGGATAACTGGTTAAGCTGCTCTGTTTCTATTGGGAAAAGCTAAATACCCTGCTCTCCCAAGGCAGGCAGGCAGCTCCTGATCTGTGTGGCAACAGAGGGAGCGAAGGGACATTGCCTGTTCTGAACGAAGTGCAGTTCCCTCAGGAAACAAGTGCTGCCATTCTCAGGGCATGCAGGGGGGGGATCATACCTTTGATCGTCAGATACCAAGGTAACATTGTTTTTACTCTCTCTCTAGTCTGATATATTGCTTTCCTCATTTTAAGCATCCAAAATCAAGAGAAGAAAGACAACAGTTTTCCCCAGAAGCCAGCAAGCACGTGTGCTTGCGTGAACTCTTTCTCTTGCTTCTTTTTACAAAAGAAGATGGCCAGCAATTAGAAGGCAGACAGCGCTTTGGGAATAATTTTACTATTCTCTCTGTTTCAGTACTTCAGAAGTTTCCTCTCAGTTAAATTCCCACAAACGGCAGATGAATGTCCTTTCAAGTCTACCTCTGGACCAGATTTGGTGTTATTCACATCTGTGAATAAGTGGTGCTTTCTAATTTGCAGGTAGAAAGTAACCTACTACACAGATTTCAAGGTTAACAGAGCTCTTCAGGGACCCTGAGATTTTACTACAGAAAGGTAAACTCTACTACACAGTGTGTTACAGGCTGAGAAGGAAGATAACCTTCCATGATGTTTCTGAGGTGGTCATTTTTCAGCCCTTACTCAAAATGTTGGTGGGGCTAGCTGGCACACCAACCCCAAAAGAGCTCAATTTTTCTCACAACTCTTTATCATTGCAAATACAGAGAAAACTCCATCTACCTTTTTTAAAATCTCCCTTGCTCCTTGCCAGCCTCATGTCCTGCAGAACATTTTTTTATCCTCTGAGTGATTTTACAGCTGGCAGACAGGAATGGCACTGCTCTGAGCAGGCTCTGCTGCTTAGCCATGGTGTGTGCACATGCACGTGCAAAAACCTTATTTCAGCATCTTCACTTGTATCACTGATTTGCACTTACTACAGCTTTACTTCAAAGTGCTCTTGGCCCTGACACAACCTACTTATTTGTATTCTATATCTAACTACACAGAGCTCCTAACCTGCATATGCATTTTCGTTTTCTTTTGGTGCAATTTTCTTTGTTTGGTGTGGTGGTTTTTTTTGTTTTTGTTTTTGTTTTTTTTTTAAAGTAGACATCACCCGAGGTGCTCCCAGTAGTTAAACGTGTCTCTGATTAAAATGTCATGCTCTGGTACGTGATGCTCGTGTTCAGCCCCTGGGATCCATCCACAAAGCCAATCAATACACCGTGCAGAGCACAGATTACAAGAGGTGCCACCCAGACACCTTTGTGCTTGCAGTTGCTCTCTCTCCCTGGCAGCATTCCAACAGCCCTGCAGACGGCAGACACAGCATAAGGCAGAGCAAAAGTGGTTTATTGGCAGAGATGTGCACTGTCACACAAATTGCAGGCAGCTGCCCTAACACATCCTGACAGGGAAGCTCCGAGTGGGCTTGACACCTACATGATATACAACCCTCCAACTGTACAGGTCCTAAGGGAGTGCATGGGAGACCTTTTCCCTAGGAGAGACGCAGGTTAACATGCCAGGAGTTAGTCAGCACTGCTGGTCTCTTGTTAATATAAACAGCAACTCGCCTTAAAGAGGAAAGCACAAAGTGACCTTCACCGCCTGACAGTCAGCAGTCTTAAATCCAGCAACAAGCACAACACAATGCCTTACAAGTCTCAGAATGGTTTTTAAAGAGAGCTGGAACATAATAGCCACCTCCCCCACTGATATCTCAATTTAGCCTTCGCCTCTGACTGTGATGTGTTCTGCTAAACCTTCTGTGGCGATTGCTCCAGCTGCCTGGTGCCTGAGGGCTGTGTCAGCTGCGCAGCGAGTGCCCCGGAGGCACACACAGGCTGGGAGCACCACGGACGGGGCACACAGCAGCACCCTGGGATGCGTGTGTGCCCGCTGCCCAGCGGAATGCACTCGCACCCAGGGGCTGCCAAGTGCTCCTGAGCCAAGCGGCTCCGCGAACTGTTCCTCTCGTGGGAGAGCAGCCAAGCCCGACGGGAGGGAGCCGCCCTGCAGATCAGGCACAAAGATGCTGGCGGCTTCAGCGCGGCAAGGCTCACAGCAGAGCAGGTGGCACTTGTGGGAGTAAACGCCTGGCTGGTACAGCCTGCCAGAGAGCTGAGCTGCTCTCCAAGCAACTCCGCGAAGGAGGGAAGCAATCCTGGAAGAACCTCCCAGTGAACTGTCAGACAGCGATCCACTTCTCTGAAACCAAGAGGCTTTATAAAGGCAGCGCTTCAATTTTAGTTATCTGTTTACCTAAAGCAATTTGAGTGGGGCTGAGCGATTTCAGGAGGTTTTTGGTGGTTGCAGCACCCAAAGGTGTTCTGGACCCTGGTGTTGCTTCCCTCCCCTTTTCTGACACCCAGAATTTCCTCTGTAATTGTTGCCTATATCCTTATAAGCTGGGTTTCATCTTTGTCTCCTAGCATTCATGATGTAAGAAAATGTATTCGCAGGTTGTGACATTTTTTCTCCGAACTGCCAACTGCTGACCCATCCCTGTCCCTCTGCAAGTTTTTAGGATGAGACTGGGCTTCTCAGGATGACACAGATCAGCTTTATCAGCTGATATCAGCCTTCTCAAGCAATAAAGATTTTTTAAAAGCAGTAAATCAACACTACACCATGTCTGAGAGTGACACATATTGTAATATTGTGATAATATTGTAATAACTCTCCAAACTGCTCTTCCATCTTAGAGAATGTTTCTGAGTTGGCCAGTGGCAAGTGTTACATTAGGAACCTTGACCACTGCAGCGGACTGCAAAGCTCAATTCTGATCACATCTCCTCAGAGGAGCCTGGTCTGTGTCCACCACAGAAAATCACAGCAACCCTACACTGTGACCCAGCTTCCTGCAGTGAAATGCCTTAATCATGCTTCTCAAGCTCAGCCTGACAGCTGGTAACACACTCAGGCACACTTGGCACTACCTTCCACTTAGCACCATGAAGAACCTGAAGTTTGATAAGATTACAGGTGCCACCAGCACGAGCCATCAGCTGGACAGCATTTTTATTCCAATTTACCTGACACACAGCACGCTTGGAAAAGTCTATGGTTTAGGTCTACCGAAAAGCATTCCAGGCAAGCATCTCATTGGGGTTTGGTTTAGTTTAATTTTGGATGAATGGAGGGAAAGGGGATAGAAGGCACATGCAAAAGGAGCATTAGGGAGCTGTCAGCTTCCCTTCACTATGATTCATGTGGTCCTGAGACACAAGGTAAAATCTTATGCTGAAGAGTAATACAGCACGCCAAGATGTGCTGTACAAAGTCATCTATTTTTGCTCTTCCGTTGCTTCTCAAGTGACAGTCACTTAATAAAGAAAATCTACAGGAGCTCTGTGAACAAGTACACTAAATGCACAATTACATACATTTTATTTCCAGTCCCATCACATTCATGCCATTGCTCTTAAGACTTCTCATCACAGTGGGACCAAGCACCTTCTGGTATATTCTAATATGTTATCATTGGCTCCCTGCTAAATAAATCATGCATAGGAAGGTAGCTTTTTAGTCAGATTCTGTGCTAAGAGTCATTCAACTTCAGAAGAGGAAATTCCATTAACTAAAATGTATTTCAAGGTAAAGATCAGGTTGAAAAAAATATAAATTATTTTGATGATCACTTGGCCAGGTCTGAAGTACATTTTTAAATAAAACACAAAGTACCTCTCAATCTTCCTGATCTTCTTGTTTATCAATCACCAGAAAGAATAAATATATGATCCAAAAAGCACTTTTTTGGCCTTAATCCTGTAGTTTGACATAATTAATCTTTTGTAATGCATCCTGAATAAACCACCCAGGACATCTGGGATATATACTTTGAAAATAGGAACTCCCTGTAGCCTTACTAAATGTTTTAAATCCTGATTTTTAGTTGAGTACACTTAAATGACATTTCACCTAGCTGAAAGGACAAATTTGATATTGCTACTGAAGACTTGCATCCTTAGACTTCTTAGTGAAGTTCTCCACTATAATATGAACCATCCAGATAAATCATAGTGGAGGACCATGGTGTTCTTTTCTTTTTTCCCTACAAAATGTGCAAACACAAACACCAAACATGCCCTTGCCCCTAACAAAAGACAAACAGGAACAAAAATCCTGTCTTTGCCCCTGTGGAAATGGGGGAGAGTCTGTCGCCTGGGGCTGGGAGGTTGTGCATCTCCATGTTACACCTTGCTCTGCCCCAAACCTTCTGGGTGGCCTGGGACACACACTTCTCATTCAAGCTGACAAATCAGTGTAGGAATTGATGTCCCTTACTAGAGAAGCAACTTCTGATCAGTTCTCAGAGTCTCTGTTTCAGCATGTGTGAAACAAGGGCCCACATCACTGCTGGGCTGACAAGCCCTGCCAGACCAAACACCTGAAAAAGCCCGAGGCACTGCCTGCAATACAGGCTGTAACCTAGCACATAAAAAGCCCCACTCGAGCATGAACTGCCTTTTCAGGGCCACCACGCTGAGCTCGAGAAGCCCAGCTGCCACCTACCACTGCTTGAGCGCAGTGCTAAGCCTGGACTTTCTCCTGTGCCTGGACTTGCCTTCTGCTACAGAATACAGGGGAAGTTGCAATCTCAGGCTGACACCAAAAGGTTACCGAGTTGTCATTGCTCCAAATCAACTCTTGCCCCATCTGCTTCCCTAGCATCTGTTCCCATAGCAGTTCCTGACTCCCCCCAGTGAAGGAAATTGATCTGCTGCACACTGTTGGTACGGAAAGGATAGGAAAGGAGGAAACAAAATTGGCGCTCTACCAAGCTTGTACGTATTTTGCAGGCCATGTTGACAAATCTGTTCTGCACAGGGCACAAATCACTGGCAATGACGAAATTTTTACCTACCTCTGAGATCCCTGTGGAAGTGCCAAGCATGATTTTCACTTTTCTGGTTCCTGGACAGGGGAGCAGAAATAAGTGACTGCACTGGGAGAACAGTCATCTAAAGTCATTTGTGAGTAGAGTCATATGTGACTTACTAAACAGCTTGAGACAGTTTGATTAGGTCTAATACCCTCACACCTTAACAGATGCCACAAGTATGTCAGTAGGGAGAAAAAGCAGAAATGTAGGGATGTACATGAACAGCGATAAAGGGCAGGGTGGGAAATGTAGGAAGAAGCAACTAATTGATTTGGAATGGATATTAGGGTAATGGGGAATAATTTGAAATATAGAATTAGACAATTTGATTGCAGTCACGAGCCAGATCATGTTTTACAAAGGTGAACTTACAAATGCAGACATGGATTAATAGTTTCAAGACTGCACAATGAAAATGACTAGAAAGGGCAAAACAAAACCAAGGTCCCACACTTCAGTTTTGCTCACCAGAGCAAATATAATGTCCTGGCACTTGCTAGAAAACTGTGGTGAGTGGGATCTTAGTGATGCCTTTGTCAAGCCAGGGGATCAGCTGGGGTATTTGGAGCAGTAGGCAGCAGCTGAGTTCAAATATCTGAACAAACCCTTTTTTTTTATAAGTCTGCTAAAGATCTGTACCTGTAACTCCCCAAATTGTCATTAAATAATTTAGTCTTTCCTTTCAATCCTGAACCAGGAGTACAGGCACAGCATTTAATTAGTGTCTCAATTATAATTTAAATGTTTGCCCATCAAGTTCAATAAAGATCAAGCGGCTGAATTTTGAGACAAGTGGCTGTGTCATCAATGATCTCCCAAGTGGTGACTTATTTGAAGGTTGGAAATTCGTGCAGGCAGTTCTAAAAAAGCAGTTAATCAGTATAAATTCTTTGGCTGCAGACCCTGCCCCTGTGAGGAAGTGTCCAATTCATTTGACCTTAAAGGACTAGAATGTATTTCACGCGTCACAGGAACAGACGTCCTAAGCTGCAGTCATGAGCTTCAGAGAGGTCATATCTCTAAAAATATGTTCTATCAAGCAATTGTACTGCAGAAAATTAGCAAGTGATTCACCAAAATAACTTAACTACACCAGCTACTGAAATAAAGATGTAGAAAGGTGTGCAGCTGCAACCAGCTGCAACTTCAAATAAGTGTTCTAGTGGCTAGAAATCTGCTTCTCAAAAGAAAGTCTTAGATTTGCCTGGTCTCCTTCCAATCATCAGTCATCAGCCTATTTCATGAAATGTTTGTTTCTGATCCCTGGAAGGGAAGGAAAACAGCAATGAAAAATCCCCAAATTTATTGCACCTTTTTGAACAAAGATGCATCATCTTTGCTTCTATCTCTGGGCTGCCTACAAAATCTGCTACTTGCAGAAATGTGTGAGTTTTCCTTCAGCTTAGGCAGTTGCAGGGACTTTGGAGATGAAGAGAGCGGAGTTCAGATCTTGGCTGTCACAAGCAATACACATAAAGAACTCTTCCCACAAAGCAGGCACATTATTTGCAAACCAAGTGAATACTGGAAGACCAATGCCAAGATATTCCCAAAGGTTGCTTGGAACAGAAAACTGTAACTATCATCTGCTGTCTTCATCCCCCAACAAACACCCCTACAACAGTGACAGTTTGGCGAGCAAACATAGTTAAACTTCCCAGAATATTTTTCAATGTGAAGAGGGAAAAGAGAGAACCAAAATCTTCAGTCAGCCCCTAAGATTGAATTGCTGGAGGTCAAAGGGCCAACAAGGACAAAAAGCACACCCAGCTGGTCCCAGCACAGACACCAAAGCTCACTGCCAGGGCAGCCCGGCAGGACACCCCTCCCAGCCCCGCCTCGTGGTCTGACGCAGTCCCTGAGCAGACACACAACTGCAGAACGGAAGGGAAGGGATGCTCTGCCCTTTGAAGTCACACAAGTAGACAATCTTGATTAGTGCCTCAGTAATCTCGTATTTAATGTTTGCTACCCTATCTCTTGCGAGCTATATATTGCCTCAGATTTCAAATCATTGTCAAAATGTTAGAAACATTCAGCAATGCTAAATCAGGAAAAACTCATCACTCTGAACTCACGAACGACCTCCCATTGACAAGCTGAGGAATGCCAGTAAGCAAATCAGTTCTGAATTTATCCATTTTCTGGTAGCACCTTGTATGATCTAAGCAGGGTATTTTTGTTTTGGAGTTTTTATCCAAAGCCAAAAATTAGATGTCATATGGTATTTGTAGCCAAATGTCTCAGAGAAATGCAAGTGAACTGTATCAACTCAATTTCTTTTGTTCATCAGACATGTAATCCTAGAAAACAATGAAACTAATTTCACCAAGGCCATCAATGCATGATGCAGATTTACTATGATAGTTTTAGTCCAACCTTTGTGGACAGAATTCTAAATTAACTATTTCATTAAACAGTTCAGCTGATGAACTAGCCAATCTACAAGTCCTATTCACCATTTTACCTTTATTTACTATCACAAGATTTACCTGCTTCAGGCAGAGATTTGTTTAGCTGTCTGCAAGCAATTATATTTATTGGAAGCTTCTGTCATAGGCTTTTTCCTCAGAATTTTGCCAATTACAAAAGAGGCTTAAAGATCAGCAATCAAATTCCAGGCTAACATGGCTAAGATTACACTTTGTGCTAATGAAATTGAACTAAACCAGCTTGGCACCACCTGCAACAGTGATATGAAGTCGGGGTACACAAATATTTGATTTCTCAGATCGGTTGCTAACTTAAGAAAATATATATTTTTTGCCCTAATTAGAAGGATTATACCTTTGTGTTTAAAACAGCCCAATAACTTGAGAAAAGTAGGTTAGTTTTGTTGGTGCTGAAACAAGCTGCTATGTTTCCATGTTGATGGTTTTAACCCATACAATGCAATTGAGATTCCATAAGAATGAGTCACCGAAGAAAGGACAGGGAAGAGATTGATGCCTGATGCCCTTTCTCCCCTCTCAAGTCGGGCTTCAGAGGACTCAGTGGGAAACACGGGAGCCCTTTTGCTGCATGCTGAGGACATGAATTGAGGTCTCCCCATCACAAGGGAGTGGCAGCTGTCAGTCAATCCCTGTAGATGCTCACAGCACCCTGATTCATTGGCTCTGCCTCCCCCTTCCCCAAGGTTGTGAGCTGGGAAGGGGCTGTTTTGGTACCCCAGTGCTCTGCTGCACTGTCTGCTGTAATTTCTAGGACACTCAGTTAGGGATGAATAACCTCTGAACTAGATGAAGGATACGAGGTGCCAGGCTATGGCACATATCCAGCTCAGGCAATTACCAGCTGGCATAGGTGTGTACGGGGGAGGAGAGAAGCTTTCCCAAGGTGAAAAGCAGCACACCAATGCTTTCAAGAACTTCTCACAGAGAAGTCTGTACATCTCTTTTTTTTTTTCTTTTTTTTTTTCTTTTTTTTTGTGTTTTTTGTTCAGTGATATAAGAGTCGTAAATCCATGAGTCTGTTCCCAAACATTTCATGTCAAGGTTATCATTGAATCACAGCCATTGTGAAATGCCCTGTCCCACTTTTCATGAAGCATTTTTCTTTCCTGCTGTTGTTTGTATTGTTGCCTGAGCACTGCAAGCAAGCCTTACAATACAGGAACAGTGTAACTTCCCCACCTCTCACTGCATAGAAATAAAACTGCCTCCCCTCATCCCCATGCTTGCTGCATTTATATACAAGTTATTCAAGATGTCCCATTTTTAGGCAGGGAGTACTGCAGAGGTGGTGGAAATGTACAGTGCTGTAGTTAGGAGGGAATGAATATAGGCAGCAGGAGCTAACCCCTGCTAGACAAATATTTGGGCATGGCAACCTCTAATGTTGTCTTAGATGGCACTTGAAAATTAAATAACATAATTGTGGGAAGAAAACAAGGTGACACATTCTTTGCATCTTCCCTGGGCTACATCTTGCCCCTCAGCCTACCCCTCAAAAAATGCTCTTACTTAGGCAGAAATGTCACAAAGAAACCTCCTGAAGCCCGAGGCAGGGCACCTGTTTGGGTGCAGCCTGGCTCTTGTGGCTTATGAAAAGGTCTGTGCCTAGGGTCCTCTCACCGCTTTGGTTTTGCCTCTGGGTAATTAAGCCTGTTACCTCCTAGTAATAATGCAAACTATCCAACACCTCTTTAGCAAGAGAACAGGCTTATCTCTGCTGCATTTGCCCTGAGGACAGGCAACACAGTTTCAGTGCTAGCCATGAGCAGGTATTTACAGCTCATCCTGGTATCAACTGTGAGGCATCTTCATCATCACAGTTCAGGATTCAGGCCTTAAACATACTTTAAAGAAGGGAGATAAGAAACAGTGCAGCATCCACATCTGCAATGCTGTGTAGTTCAACTGCTGTGTGGGTATGTGTGTTTGGGAATTGAACCCAGCATCGGGAAGACTGAGCTCCTATGGGACTTTTAACAGAGGGAGCTGGTATTTTGGGATAAAAGGTACTAAGCTCCCCAAAGAAAAGGCAACATGCAGATATGCCAGCCCACCTGTTAATTCAAAACTGCTTTTTAACCAAAAGCTGACTGCCATAAAAATCTCACTCTAAATCAGAAGGAAAATAACTAACTTGATTAGGCACTCACACATACTGGGGGTGAACACCAATCTCTGGCTTTAATGCATCCTCCCTGCACTACTGAAATTTCTCTGCTCCTCTGTCTGTTATAGGTGAATGTCTTACTGATGAACAGCTCTGCCACCAGCACGTTTCCTTCAAAATATTTGATCGAAATAGGTTGGTTCCAATATTCTTATTTTAAGTGTAGGCAAACAGGCAGAAGGAAGGGATTTCATCCCGATGTCTCCACAAATCAGCAGCGAACTGGAAAGAGGACTCTGGGTCACTCAGCTCTGCCCCAACACTACAAGGAGGCCAACCCAGCACTGCCTCAGCCCCCGGGCTGGAAAAAGACCCCTCTGCCTGTCCATCTATCTCCCTGTGTGTCCTGGGGCACCTGCTGGGCAGGGGCCACCCCATGGGCTACAGTGAAGTCCTTTCCAAGGCTCCCACCAACCTATCAGCAGCAGCTGACAGCTGAAAAAGCCAAATATCCGTCCTTGGAAGCAATATCTTCTAAAGGGTAGAAAGAACAGATGTCCATGTGTTACAGTTCTAATATAAATATCAAGTCCATTGCTTCTGTTGCCAGGCATTCTGGTTGTGACTTCAGTTTCCCCACAAAGAGAGCGCAGAAGCAAAGCACAGATGGGGAAATATTAGTTAAACCACAAAAAATGAAAAAAGTTATTGCTTTTTTTTTTTTTTTTCCTGCAAAAGGAAACAGCATTTCTAGGAAAAGCAAATGTAGTTCCAAGCTAAGTGGTTAATATTTTTTTCAAATTCAGATGGGAGTGGTGGATCAGATTTGTAATTAGGATTTTAAAGGATGCAAAGTCAAGGCGGCAATCCTTCTGGCTTCTGCAAGGGTAATTACCTTTTAAAAAAATCAATAGATACCTTTACATTTATTAAATATGAGGTAAATTCTAGAATAAGGGTTAAAATCTGTTCCTGCTTTTCTAGAAATATTTATTAAATTGCAGAATCACCGTGATGAAATCTAAAAAAAGGTTGATTTTTTAAAATTCCATTCCAAGGGATGCGAGCTATTTTCCAAGAGTGCTCAACCCAAAATATGCAGTCTTCAAGGTAATCTGTGCATTGTCAATGCACAATCTTCTGAAAATACACACAGTCACACATAAAATATTTAAAGTTACACCCCACAGTGTTAGCAATAATAATAAAAATATTCTCTTGTCTGGAGAAAAAAATTGGATGGTTACATGCAAATATCAAACCATAGGAGGGACTGAAAGACAAATTTTCAAAGAAAAAAAATGGGGAAAGCAGCAATACACTGGCAAAAAAGCAGCTTTGATAAGTAACCAAGGCAGCTATTTTTTACTTGCTACCAACTCATTTGCAGGACCCAGACCTTCTGCTGCTTGTACATGGAAAAAGTATATTTTACAGTTTCTGCTACCCTATGGCCTTCACCTCACAGGACAAGAAATTCCCAGCAAAACAAAGGAATTTTAAAGTTACACAACTGCAGCCTCAAAGAACAAGTTGAATCAATAAACCCAACAGTCAAATAAAAGGCTAGGAGTGTAAATAGAAAAAAGAAAATTTAGGACCTGAAAAGAAAATAAAATTAGTGTCAGCAGATGCATCAGAACATAGAAGGAGTTTGTCATTATTTGTCAATAAGAGGCGGTAAGTGCAAACTGAAATTCAGGAGATTATACTTGAACAGAAAAAAGAAATTTGCTTTACAGTGAGAGTGTTCAAGCACTGGAACATGATGCCCAGAGAAGCTGTGGAGTCTCTCTCCTTGGAGTCCCAGTCCTGGACAACCTGCTCTAGCTGACCCCATGTGAGCAGGGGAGCAAATGTAAATGGTCTCTTGAGGAACCTTCCAAACCCAACCTTTTGCTGTGTGATTTCATCCAACGGGCAAAATCCTGTCCACGAGGCAGCACTTGGTGCAGGCTGCCTGCCTTGGTCCAGTCTGGTCCAAACAAGAGACATCTCCTGCTTCCAAGGCTGATTTGAACTGCACTCACTCCACCCCCATCCCTTGAGAAGGCAGCAAAGGAAAGTAATCTTTTTCCTCTCAGGTTGTTTAGTAAGGTCCTAGGCTGACTGCCAAAACCCTTAATTTTTTTTCAGAGAGTGAACCAAACATCTGTAACATCAACCCTTCCCTGGTTATTGTCTGGGGCAATCAGCTGTAAAGCCATCAATGTGATGGTAAGTTTATGCAGTGAGTCTTTGTGTCTGCTCTGTGAGGTTGCTCAGGAGATGATTTACTACCACAAAACGTGACTATGTTAAAGACATTTTACATCACTCCTTAAAAACTTAGCTGGGGATAAAAGAGATCACAGGAGTCAAGAAGCAATTCGTCTTTTTCTGCTGAGTTGAGCTAGGTTTGAAACATTGACTAACTTGTCATGTTTTCTTTTTACAATAAAAAAAAATAAAATGAAGGGAAAGGAATCAATCTAAAGGTGAAGATAGATCCTGTAACCTAAGTTTATTTGATTGTTAAAGATCAGACAGTAGTGGAACATTTTGTATGTAGATTTGCTTCAAAAACTGCCCTCTATCTAAACATGTCCCTGATAACCTAGAGAAATCAGCTGATAAGATTGACTGTGTCAGTGGGACAAAATAATGAAAAGAAAACAAAATGTACCTGTTCTAGTAATTAAATATCAAAGCCTACAAAGTCACACAAGGTGTCTCTTGTCAGATGTCCGGGAAAGAAAATTTTGCTCCTTTAAATCTCGCTTCTTTTTCTGAAAAATAATTTAATGGTTGTAATTTCAAAACATACATTAATGCTCTTATTGCAAGTTTACTTCTATGAGTACGAATCAGCAGCAGAAAGGCAGCTCAAGAGATTTTAAGAGTAGGAGCTGAAGGCAATGACAGCCCAGCACGTACTTGTGAATGGGAGCAATAGGAATCAAAGCCTTTGCCTTCTGCTTCATGGCTTGATTGACTTGGCAATTACACAGGCCATTGCTCTGATCTGCTACAAACTTTTTCTCACAGCACCAAGTCTTATTCTTTAAGGGCTTATGTTCCTGATCAGATTTCCTTTTCAATAAGTACTCCTTTTCATCAAGGAATGCTTGACATATAGTAGAGTGAGGTAAGAGCAAAGAAAGAGAAATTATGTAGGAGCAAATGATAAGTGTCCAAGAACAAATTGGCAGTATTTGTTCATGTGGAAGAAAATCATATTAAACACTTGCTGTGTTCCAGAACATCACAGAAGGACACATTGCTGTGTTTAATCAAGGTATTGCATACTTTTTAAAATCAAAGCCACTGACTTTCCATTGTTCACAAACTCAACAGCCACATGAAGGCCACCACTTTGGATTTAAAAGCCAGTGAATCATTTTCACTTGCTCTATACATTATCTGGTCTTGCCATCCCTTGGATCACTCTGGCTCCTTTCAAGCTACAACTTCTGTACAGAACTTGGAGGTCACATATTCAAATGCAGCAAGTGAAAAAAGATATACAAAGGCTTTAGCAGCACAGGTTTTAAAAACTGAGGTGTGTAGGAATAGATTTTTATTCCCCTTGTATCAGTAAGGAAAAAATGGTTTCTGAGATTCTCCAGTAAGAATTTGCTACAGAAATACTCCAACTTTCTGTAACTGTCTACAAAGGAACACACATTTATTAATCAATCATACTCCTTCACAGACAAAATCAGTGCCAAAGGCTGACGTGCCTATCGACAAATGAAACAACAGCAGCCCCAGGAATAGATAACTTTCATCTTCCCTTGTGGTCCCTGTTGAAGCAATTAGACACTAATGCTTTCTAATGGTACCCACAATCTATATGCTGCTCTTGCATGCTTTGACAGCTTGGGATAGGCAGAGTTGAATTATTTTCCTCATTGAGTGAATAAGGAAGGTTTTAACTTCTATGAATGAGATGCATACTCTTGTTTTAAAGAATAGAATATGATTTAAATTCTGCTCTCAGGCAGAAGAAAAATTAGATACTATACTTTTACAGTTCCACCAAGAAGTGAGGAAAGATGCTTCTCCTTTCTAATGAAGTGAAAAAAATTACTTGGAGCAGTTCATTAGCTAGACCAGGGATGTCTGTGTCCTGATTAGCCAGTGGCTGCCTCAGTCTGGACATAATTTTTGAGGCCAGAGCCAGGGTGTCCTGCTGCCAGGTACAGGGTGACCTCTCCAGCCTCTGATGGCCACAGCACCGGTGAGGGCAGGGATGGGCTGAACTACAAACATGGCTTAGTTTAGAGTCCCTCATGTCCCTCTTCCCTGTATTCTGTCTGCTTTGTTAACCATCACACAAGACAAGCAAGATGGGCAAGAAGGGGGAATAACCTTGATCCTTGGTTAAAACAAAACCACAAGACACACGTGTCCCAAGCCAGAAACAGCACCTGCTGACTCAAAGGCTGTGACAGTCAGACAGTTCTTGCCCAAGAAGGCTGGAGACTGGCAGAGACACAGGAATGAGCACGCAGCTCCCGAGAGCCCCAGTGAGCCCTGGCCTACATCTCCAGTCCCTCTGGCTCAGGTGCCCTCACACCCAATTGTGCCTGGCACAGCAGCATCAGCCTTTGGCACACACCTCTCCCTGT
The DNA here is from genome assembly GCA_013397915.1 of Daphoenositta chrysoptera. NCBI lineage: Eukaryota > Metazoa > Chordata > Aves > Passeriformes > Daphoenositta > Daphoenositta chrysoptera. Next base: position 332,713 of record VZRO01006222.1, read on the forward strand.
GCTTGTTTATCCATAATCATGTCCTGGAGTTGTCTTCTCAAAATCACTGGTGTTTTAGGCAGCATCAGGGGAGAAGCAGAGGAAGAGCTAGCCTCAGAAAAAAAGAAGCTATGAGGCAGCTGTGGGGTAACATTTACGGCTAAAAGTCTCACTGTCTTGTAATTCTTCCTGACACAAGAGAGGGTCAGTCCTGCCAGGTCCAAGCAGCACTGGCAACCATTAATTCCTGTGACTACCTGTCTTTCCTCCCTACCCTGCCTCCCCTTCTCCCTCCAACCCCTCACTCTCTGCAGGCCCAGGGCCACTATTTTGGCTTGGCTGAACCCCTGGTGCCCTGCTGTCCTGACCAGGCTCTCTGGACATCACACTGGGACCCCAGATGGAGCCCACTGCTGCCCTGAGCTCAGGGCCCTCTCTGCTCCTCCTTCACCCTCAGAGCAAGGTCACCACTGCTTCTGGTGCCCTCCACCTGGCCATTGCACCAGGAGGAGACCATCAGCGAGAGGGAGACAGCTACTGTTTAACTACTTTGGGAAGCCCATCCATTCCATTCCATTCCATTCCATTCCATTCCATTCCATTCCATTCCATTCCATTCCATTCCATTCCATTCCACTGTAGGAGCATCACACCTTAGAGGAGACGACTTATTCCAGCTGAGATGGGCAGCCTAGCCATGGAAAAACACCTGCTCTGCTGCCACACCAGCCACCATTGGTATCGCTCTCAGCACATGGCTTTGTTCTGCTTCCAAAATATTCCCAACTGCCTGTCATTCCACACTCTCTTGCCTTCATCTTCCTCATCCTCCCTATTATTTCTTTTGTATCTGACACCTTGTCTTCTTCTTCTTCTGTGAAGAAGTACAACCAAATTGCATAAGCCTGTTGCATAAATCCCAACTGCAAACACCCCAGGATGCCTGTCATGATGCCTTGTTTCTGGTATTCTGTTCCTCACCACCCCCCATCCGCCCCCAGCCCCTAATGTTCTCTAGCTTTCTAAGTCTTCAGACAAGAGCTATCTCACTATCATTTTTTTTTTCCCTGGTGTAATGCCAAAGGCCAACTACCTTGCCAGGTTATTAATGGCAATTATTGCAATTACTAATTCAAGAAGAATTATTTTGCAACTAAATTAAATATCTAAAGTAAGGGCAAGTACATGTGATGAATACCCAAGAGCTGTCAAATCTCTGCAATTAGTACCTTGTTCAGAGCTAAAGGAAAAGCCTCTGAAGCAGCACTGAATCACAGATTTTTAAATTTTTTTTTTACTATATTTCATTGTGGAGTTGGAGAGAAGATAAATCACACAAAAATGACAAACTCCAAGGCTTCTAGGTGTATTCATTACCCAGAATCTTAAACATCAAAAAACTTATTGCATATTTACTGACCCCATTAGAAAACAGCAGTCAGTTTTCATTTCCATTTTGGTCAATTTGTGAAAAAAAAAATCAAAGCAATAAAACCAAACAACTCTGCTGCAATCAAAATTACTTCATTTTTGCCATCTTCTGTTCCCTTCACCATGTTTAAAGCAAGAAGAAAAGGCTTTCAGCCAAGGCTTCAGTATACATGCCCGACCACGAGACAAAAACACTTTTATATCAGCAGTGTATTGACAAGTACTATTATTCTATTTCCCCTGCTAAGATGGAGTGAAAGCAGTGTATTCTGATGAACTGCATACAGCCTCTAAACTGGCCAGGCAGTGGGATCAAAACAAGAAGCAGACATGACTTTCCACCTTATGTCATTTGTTCAAAGCCACATTTTTTCTTTCCTCCACGGAGGACTTCGTAAAAACCTGTTTCAGAGTTTGGTCTTTGCTGAAGGTGCAGCATGACGAGCAAAGTGTGCAACAAGAAAGCTCCATGGGCAAAGTCATTCGTGCGAAGCAACCTCTACTCCCCTGTTTGACAGCTATGGCTGTGGAGCTGCACCAGATGGGATGGAAATTTCCCCCCTGGGATCAGAGACATTTGTTCCTCAGCCACCTGTGCCAGCGCAGAGGAAGCTGTGCCAAGGGAAGACACCGTGGGCATTTGGTTCTAGCTGCAGTGTTTGCCTCAAGCACAGGCTGCATTGCTTTACCCTCCTGTACGTCCTGGTTCAGCACCACTGCCGGGGCTTGCAAATTAGGCAAACACTTCCTGTTAAGGGTTGTCTCAGTTTTCACCCCCATCTTTCTGAACTTGAATCCCAAGCAGTGAAAGAGCATTTGAGAGTAGGAGCTGCGAGCCCAGCTTTTAAGTGGGCATTCTTGTTATCGACCTTTCTATACAGTAGATGAAATCATAGAATATTTCAAGTTAGAAGGGACCCATAAGGATCACCAAGTGTATCTGGTATCTCCATTTGATGGATTCAAATCAAACAGTTGATACATGCATTGGTATACAAAATGTTAAGCATGTAATAAAAAACCTAAATGATTTTCAGGCTGCAGGGAACACCTCTGTCTAGCCAGTGTTGGCTGGAGTTGGGAAACCCACACCAGGAAGAAATCAAACAAGTGTATTCAATTAAGAGCAATCCTAAAAGCAAAGCTTTTATAATTAAGATTCTACAAAAGAGACCCAAATCCTTCAGAGATGTCAGAAATGCTTAGAACTCCAGTGCTGTTTGTCTGCAGTCAATTCTCAGTAGAGAATTTTCCTTTGGGCATTGTCTGCTCATAAAAGGAATATCCGTTCCATCAGAACTTTTTGCCATTTGCCGAGCTTTGACAGGCTGGAGAATGATGTCCCCCACAGAGTCAAACCATGTGTAAGAACAAAGCCCATATGGCTGTGTTGCATTGTTCTCCTTCCTCTCATCTCTCCCAAGATAATTTCTGTTGAAAAATTTGCTAAGATTTTTAAGCTATAATTCATCACTAAACAGAAAGAAACACTGTAAAACTTGCCATCTCCAGCCTTACTTAAAGTTTCTCAAAGAGCAAATTGATACCTGGACTCAAAAGACATCTTTCAGGTCACAGCTTTTTAAGGAAAACTTGGCCTTTTGCAAAAATTACTATACTCCATCTCCTGCTTTGCACCTGGTTATTATTCAAGCTGTAGCTTGTTAGCATGAGGACTTCCTACAGGCTTTTATGGCCTGATAAAGCTCCCAGTATGCATTATGGCCTTCACATTAGAGCTGCATAATACTATTAATAACAGAACATGGAAGGGCAATTTGCTGACAAATGACTGTAATTGAATACACACAATCCACTAACAATGCTTTAAGAGAAAAACACATTATATATAAGAGAGAAATATCATATGTTTTAAGAAGGGACTGAAGGCAGCAAGGCAGAGGTAACAACACCTATTAATTATAGCTATTCCAGACAGTCTCTTTGCTGGCTTGTTTTTAACATTCATTAATGTAGACTCCACAGCCATGCCACTGCATGCCACTTTTGCTGAGGCTTTGCTGTCTATATCATTAGCAAGCTTTACCAAAGTCCATCCTGAACTTCCTGGGCTGCAGTATATGCTGTCCATCAAGGACATGAAGGAAATAATTTTCCTTTTTATGGCAATATCTTTTAAAATATTTGAAGAATACTATTGTGTGCCCTGTCAGTCTATTCTTTGGGGTGTTTTTGAGTGACCACAAGTTTTCCAGACCTTGCCCTCTCAGTTTACTCCTCAAGGCTCCCTCTGATTGATCCTTCTCTTCCTGAAAGCGTGATGTTCAAATCTGCACTTTTGTTGCAGAGTAAGAGGAGATATGAGCTGACAGCAAACATCTTTATAGATGATACTTCTAGTTACCCTATTGACTATTGCATCTTTGTTGCAGTTAGTGCAAGTGAAAACACAACAAGTCTGAGTAACCTGAAACCAGATCTTGCACTATAAATAAAATTTAAAATCTCTTAGCCTCACACTTGAAAAGGACTCTTGGTATTTTGGCAAGCTGATTCATTAATGGTATCTCTTTGTGTTGGAAAGAGATGATTGCCAACAGTGATGACTTCCCAAATGTTTTTCCCACGAGTTGTCATGCTATTGGCATGGAGTTATAAGATGTATGTCTGATTTCTGTTCAGCAATTATTTTCAAAGGAAATCCTTGTCTTCAAGGATATTTCTCATTGAACACATCCCCAGAGATCTCCAAGAATCATGACTACTGCTTATTTGGCATTTTACCTTGAAAAATGAGGTGGGAAAGAGGAGCAGTCACAGAGCTGCTAAGTGGATTCTCTTACAACTCAACAGCATTAGCAGGAGGCACAGGAACTGGACTGCAGACAACCAAACTACCAGAAGGAATCAATCACAAGAAATGGACACAGAGCAAAACAGATACCTCACATGATCCAGCACCTCAGCAAAAGACCAGGACGTATTAATCCTTCAGAGCTACTTCCATGCGGAACAACGAAGGCACTTCTGTTAATCTATTTCCACCCACCCCTAGTTACAGTTTCCTCGGGTTTCTTGGAGAATCTGCTGCTAAATCAAAGAGATGACACAGTTTCACAGTGATTACAGTGGCACAGTGTGCCAGTTTCCCCTCCATCCCCTCACTGATGTGCCCAGTAACTGTCATCCCTTGGAATTTAGAGCCAAGGGTCATCCACAAAGTGGAATGCTCTTCATTTCATGGCTTTCAAAACAACATTAGGATATGATCACTCGTCATTTCCAAATAAATCAATCATACCTCCAAGGCTGAAGACTTAATGCCATGCTTTATGCTTAACCACCTCCCTCTAAAATTGAGTCTCTCTAACAAACTGTCTGCAGGAGGAATATATATCTATGTCAGACCAGCTTCCAAGTAGTACTAAATTCATTAATTCCTATTAAATTCGCCTTTATTTTTTTGTAAGTGTTTTTCCATCATGTTAGACACCTTCCTTTTCCTCAAGTTCATTAGACAGATCACCATGACCCAAAGCTCAAAGATATAATCCCCTAAATCATTATGAGGATTTGTATTGACTTTCCACTTTGGAGCAGAGGCATGTTTTTTTGTTTCTTGTTTTTTTATGTTTGTTCCCATAATTCATCTCACCTGGGTACAGAAGAATCATTTAATGTCTACCTACAAATTCTAACAAATCTGTGAATAATTCATGCAGTGGAGGAGACCAAATTACCATCCACCTGCACCTGTGGATGCCGAGGGATTAATAATCATTTATAAACTCACTTTTCTCTTAAACTGCATTCCTGTGGCACCAAACGACACACTCGATCAGCAGCGCTGTCAACTTGGGAAAGCGAAACAGATGCATCACTGGAAGGCAAAAGTTCTTTTCTAGATTAAAGATAATTCATGAGGAGGAGACACTGTAGATCACCTCACCCCAGACTTCGAGGTCAACACCTCATTTCATAGGGGAAGAGCAGCATGCACTTATGCCACAGCTTCAACCTGGGAGTCCATCTCTGCATGAGGGAAGAAAACAAACAGATAAAAACCACAAACCCTGTGTTGTGGAGCTCAGTATATGGCAAAATGAAATCAGTATTTTCCTTCTTTTGTTACCAGTCAGTGAAGCAGGTCTGTCTGACCCTCTTCCACACACTGAACAAAGATTTTTGCTGTTCTGCACAAGAAAGTACCAGTTCCTGCTGCTAGATCAGATCAATTCCCTCGTGCCTGCTTTGTAAGCAAAGAGGAAAATTTTGTATTCCAGCAGCCCTCCTGCTCCAGGAACGGAGCCTGAAGTGCTGTCTCTGTTGTGCTGGTGGCGCTCAGGCCTCTCCAGCACGCAGAGTGCTGCACAGTGCAGAGCTCTGCCACCGCACTAGGGTCTCTGCCAGGCTTTTGTACCAATCAATGTTAATTGCCCCAGCAATGCCCATGGAGTATTTGATGCAGAGCTGCTTCCTTTTGCGCAGCCAGCACACCAGGCTGCCCCAGCAGTGACGGTGTCTCCCCGCCCTGCCCCGCCCCGAGGGGCTGTCCCTGCAGCCAGGAGGGGCTCTGGGCCCTGCACCCACCAGCCCCCAGAGAGACGCACCCAGCTGAGAACGCGCAGCTGCATCCTCCATCCCCTCTCCCCCTGTGCCAGGGGCCCCCGGCTGCAGAGGACACCACGGCACAGGCCCGGGGACACTGCCCGGGGCCCCTCTGCCCTCAGCCTGCCCCTGGCCTGCAGACAAGCCGCCGAGGGCCACCGCGGCTGCACATGGCCCGCTCTGCAGCGACCCCCGGCACCCCAGGCCGAGCCTGCCAGGCCAGCCCCGGCTGAGGCGCCAAGCAGAGCTCCTGAAGCACCGGCCCCGCTCCACAGCCGTGTGTGGAAGAGCCCCGCCAGGTTTCCGCGCTGCTCCCCGCGCTCCTGTGTGTCCCCGCGGGGCAGCGGCCCCCGGCCCGGCGCTGCCGCCCCTCAGGGCAGGCCCGCAGGCGGGAGCACCGCAGCTCTGCCGCCCGCCTGCTCCGGCTGGGAACACGGCGGCTGCGGCCTGCAGGTTAACGCAGAAAATGCAAAGTGGAACGAATCAAATAATTTAGCCATTTTCCCCTTTAAGTTGTTTCAAAAAAAAAACCCCTTAAATTATTAAACGCATGGAAAAATGCTTTCTTCCTCCTTGTTAACGTGAGGGCGAAAAAAAAAATCCCAATTTCAGTTTAATATTTTTAAAAAATGCTAAGGTCTTTAGAAATATGATATGAAATATATTTCTTTTAACTACAAGCAGCAAGAAAGTATCCAAGCATGCAAATTACACTCCCAGATTTACCTTTTCCATTTACCTCAAACACATTGTCATTAGTCTTCAGCTGTTTACTTTTGCAGTGTTTGGGGACTGGGGCTTGTTTTCTGTTTGGTTTTCTTTTTTTAGGGTGTGTTTTGGAGTTTTTTGGCTTCTTATTTTTAAGGTTTCTACCCTATGGATAAAACACTCCCCAAATTCATTATGAAATATTGAGAATAAAAGGAATAATTAGCTTCAACATTTGCAGGGTAAACAAACAACATTTCACCTTCTACAGCCTCAAGTAACAACCCTCAGTTTCTGTCAAGTGTCTCAGTAAAAGCCAGTAAAACTCTCAAGCATAAAAGTATCTTTTCCAAGAAGTCTGAGGCTTTCTATTATATCCAAATAACACATCAGTCACAATACGTATCTCTAAATTATTTGACGTAATAGTTTTCTCAGTAATTTCAGGTACCAGCATCAGGTAAAGACGTGTATGACCTAAATCATCCTAAAATATCATGGCTACTGGAAGCTATTTACAAACAGTGCTTTCATGGGAAAGATGCATGCTCTGGAGCTGGAATATTTCTGAAGGAGTTCCGAATCAGCATGGACAATGCTGGATTGAATCTCCTTCACATCTTCTTACTGCCTTATTACAGTTTTGTACCTAATCAGTCAGCTGGCTTTGCATAAATTTGTGTCTGCTTCTAGTTGATGTCAACTTCATGTCAATTCCCAATTCCATCACATGGCTGAAATTGTCCATCTGGAAAAAAAAAAACTTAGCAAAAATATCCTAGGAACATCTAGTGCTTCCCCTCCCTGCAAATGAAGCCAATCAACTGTGAGCTAAACTAAGAGCAGAAATTGGCATGAACTGTGCAAGCTATCTCAGCTGAACATTTTTTTCCCATCATCATATCCCTGCTTTACCTAACGCAGGAAAATTCTTTCAGACAGCTGTTATTTTTTTTGGCTTCTTTCGTACATCACCAGGAACACCTCCCACTGGGTTTCTCAGGAGATTGCTAAAATAACATAAGTAATACAGCACAAGTATTCTATCATTAGTCATTGGGAAGAGGATCATTCTGGCTTTGTCTGCTTCTCTCTGTGATTTCTTTCACTGCATCAGTACAGTCCTTTGTTCTCTGTGAACACACTCATCATTCTTCAACCCTTGTAGTACCCATGTGACAAGTTATTACACCCAGAGCCTTGTTATGGGCAAAAGGGGAAACGCCTCATTTGGGAAGCCAGGAATTCTGTGTCGGACTAATTAAAATCTTAACAGCCTAACTAAAATACAATAAACTGTTATTACAGTGCAGTTACAATGATACTAACCTTCAGAGTCCCAGTTATCTGAACACCACAATGCAGAGCTCAGTAGTGCAGTCAAAGATTGCCATACAGGAGTGTTCCCTGGTGTTATGCTCTGCTCTCCCTTACCCTGCCCCTCTGGCTCTCCGGGGTGACATAAGTCAGCCTCAAAGATCAGCTCATGGGGAAGGACAGGGGACCAGGTTGAAACACTTTGTTAGCATTCGCAGTCTTTTGCTAGAAGGATGTTCATGATGGGGTTTCTTCCTCTCCTTTGCTGAGGATTATGCCATCAATAGCTTCTTTCTTTTCCCTCCAGGGCCCTCATTTGAGTAATTTAATACATTGTCTAGGACAGTTTTAAACTTAAATCTTTCTTCACTGATGTGCAACTTGCTATTACATCCGGACTTGTTATAGGTGAGAAACTCTCTCCATAAGTTGAACACCTCTTCCTTTTCTCTTTGTTACCACTAAAACTGGCTTTGCCAAGCTCTACAGTTTTTTAGCTGAGCATGGTTGGGCAGTTTTTTAATTGAGCATGGTTGGGCTGTCAATAGCCTTAGGGTTTCCAGTATCATCCTTTGCCCCCTCCATTGTCACCCCATGTCTCTACTCCTTTACACCACATCCTCTGATTCTCTGGTGGTCTCTACTGTCATCCCACACCTACATTATCCCATGTTAATTTATGCTATGGTAATAAGTGTTAAATTCTAATAACTGCTTCTTATAATTGCCTATACAAAATTAAGGCAATTCCACATGCTTATACAAAATTAAGCAAGAGCAAAACAAATTAGGCAACAGCTTCCTTGTAATTAAAAAATAATAAAGAAATGTTGCTGCTGAACAAGCAAAACTAAATCTCTAGGATGGCTAAGACAAAGTCAGGAAGAGCCTAACAAGAATCCTGAGGCCTTAGGAAGTAAGAAGGTTACAGGGCTGTAATGACCAAGATACCTCACTCCTCCCAAAGCACCGTGACTCAGGTCTCAGTGTCCCAGAGCTTTGTGCACACTGAAAGGTAGTGTGAGCTTGCCTGTGTTGTTTCCAGTTCCATACAGGCCATTACATCCCTGCAGAGGCAAAGAGAATGCTTGGGAGGTACCTAAAACAGGAGTTAGGAAGAAACACCCCAAACCCAACCACCCAGATCCAGCTATAAATTGATGTGAATGTATCAGGTTCTTTAATTTGCAGCCTTTGCTCCAAGTGGTCGCTGGGTTTGCTTTGGCTGCCATGAGTATGGATCAGACTGATGGGGATGGAGATTGTGACTTGAGCAGCTGGAAAGGTGGAAATCGTGCATCTCCTCCAAGGTAGGTGTGCTACAAACACCCAGTACAGGTCAGTCAGATCTGTGCTTCTCCTGCCTGTGCACCTATTGCACCTGTTAGTCAGCCAATTGTGCTTTTTCTTTTCTGCTGGATACAAGATCTTTAATGTTTGTGGATGTGTTTATCATTTGTACTCGTTGTGATGAGGTTTCATCTACATAAGTTATCATCTTGTTGTGGCCTCACTTTTCACCAAATTTCAGTCAAAATTGTCATTACTTCTCCTGAAATATGCCATGACAAAAAACCTACAGCTTTAGGAGAGCACAAAACAAGCCCATGTCACTTGTCATGCATCCCCTCAATGTCCATCTCCAAGCAGGTGGGAGGGGAAGCTGCTGGTCTAGTTTCCCCTCCTGAATACCTGAGCAACATCTAAAGTCTGGAAAATACTTGCAGATTTTCTTCTCATTTGCCTAGACTAAGCAGCTTTCACAGAGACTAAATATAGTGGATCTTAGCCTACAAGGCTGTGAAAAAGTCAGTCAAGTCCTGACAGTGTAAACCAAATGAAATAGATTTTTTTTTTTCAAGTATAATATAGTTTAGAGAAGCAGATGTTACCACCTTCTGGCAGAGAAAAAAAGCCACATTTTCAGGCAAAACAGTGTCTTAATACATATTGAAGAGCCTCCACAGTGGAATAATTGTTGAAATCCAGAAAAGTCCAATTTGTGAAAGCAAGTAATTGCCGACAGCTCACTTTTGAGATGTAGAAGAAAAGAAGAAAGCCATTGAAGATCATACCCTTCTATGCTCAGCGGTGTCTGCAGTGCTACATCCTCATTATGCCAGGCACCACACAGAGTGCAGCTTGCAGAAGACTGAAGACTGTGAGGAGATCTTCTGCTGTCACATGTATTCACAAAACCAGAACAGTTGCTCTGCTTTGAGCTAAACCTATTCACCTTAATCCAATTTATACTTAAATAAAGCTGTCCTCATTCAAGCTTCCACGTCAGACAATCCAACTGTATTTTCATAGAATTGTTGAGGTGGGTGTGAGACTCTTGAGATCCTTTAGTTCAACCCCTGCTCAAGCAGGGTCAGCTAGAGTAGGTTGCAAAGGACTGCGTCCAGTCAGGCTTTGAATATCTCCAAGATTCTCCAGAATCTCTCTGAACCACCCACACAGTAAAACAGTGGTTTCTGATGGAATTTTCTGTTTCAGTTGTGCCCAATGCTTCTTGTCCTGCCACTAAGTACTATTGAGAATAGTCTGCCTCTGTCTTCTTGACTCCCCATCAGGTATTTATATACTTTGATGAGATCTTCCCAAGCTTTCTTTTCTGGCTGATGAGTCAAAGCTCTTTCACAGCCTTTTCTCATGTGAAAAAAGCTCTGGCCATTTCTGGTCATTTCTGTGACCTTTCGCTGGACTCTCTCCAGTATGTCCTTGTCTCTCTTCTATTGGGAAGCCCAGCACTGGACACATCTCCAGATGCAGCTTTGCCTGTGCTGAGCAGAGGAGGAGCACCCTGCTGTGCACCTGGACTCCTAGGTCCTTGTCTGCAGAGCTGCCCTCCAGCATGATCTGTGATTTGAGCCCATGAACCCACTTGAGTGCAGGAGAGTGAGTCCTTGTTTCTCGCAGAGACCACCCATGTCCAGAAGATGTGCCAGTGTCACACTGGGATAATAGCACAAGAAGGCTGGACTACTGGCATCCATTCATTGTCCTTGAGATATTTGGTACAATTTACTTTCCTCCAAAGAATGGCAAGGAGCAGTTGGAAGTCTTTTCAACTCAACTAAAACTGGCTGATCCTCTCTTAAATCTGATACACTATTCCTGTGGTCTTCTGTATAAACTACTGTTTCCAGGGAGTTGGAGAACACCTGGCTGTCCACATGCCCGGTTTACATGCAGTAATGTGAGTTCTTGATCCAGAAGCTGAGAAAATGCCTTGAAATTTCCAACAGCAATTGGAAACACCTATATAATCTCAACCTGGGAACTCTCAAAGGGCTGCATTTATGCCAAAAAACTTCCTTGGTTGGTATGGCATTATGCCCACACTGTATTTATTTCCTGTGCTTCAGACTCAGATGCAGCACCAGGCTGAAAACATCCATTGCTGACAAAGGACAAAAAGCAGGATTAGTCACATTTGAGCATCTGCTTCCATCCCTTCTTAAACCTTGAGAGCCTTTGAGTACTTGCCGAGTTGTTTCTCATTTCATTTTTATACAAATCATTGCTGATTCACAGAGGTGGCAGAGGAAAATAATGAGGGAAGCACACATGTTGCAACACTAAAAAAGACACGTTAGTGTAAACAGCCCAGCTGGAAAATGCAAACAACAGAAACATTATGAAACAGTTTGATCTTAAGTTTCCAGTTGAGCTTTGTGGATCCTCCCACACACTCACAGCACTCACCCTCCAGGACTGTTTGGGACTAATTTGCAATCCACCACATGCCGTGAGGACCTTAGTCCATGCTGCATGAACCACGTGCACAAAACTCAACAGCAGTCCTTTTTCTCGTTTCATCCAAGAGAAAAATCTGTGCTTTCTCTGTGTACTCGTTGTGCTGAGCCGGAGACAAACAAGGTGGAGCATTTTAGAGTGGCTTCCTGCTAATGAGCTAACATTTCCAAAGTGGGCTCAGGCAGATGCAGCTATAAAAGTACTGTAATTCCAGTTCATTGGCCTCCAGTAGAAATGAAGCAATGAATAAGACAGCTGCTTAAGAGTGATCCAAGAAAGAAAATTATGATTAACGTTTGTCTTATTGCCTTAACATCTTCCTTTTTTTGTTATACAAGGCAACATGTGTGTTCAACGTAGTATTCAAAGGAAATATTTCATCACTCATGTTTCTTCAATCTACAAAGCTAAATACCATCTACATCAAACAAACGTGTTCCTAACCTACTGAGGCATGTGGATGTGCAATGAGCATGTTTCCTTTCCTTTCAGTATAGCTCTAGTGTTGAAATGATCACACTTCCCACACCCAAGTCCTTCGAAGCTTTAACTTCATATGACATCCAGAGTAATTCCTGCATGACCTAAACTGGATTTGTAAAATTTGTCATCATTCCTCATCCCCCTCATACGACCCAGCTGTTTGATCAACGTGCCATGAAATAGCTACAATAAACCATCGGCCCACTTGGCACCTAACCAGTGGGCTGAGCAAGGACACCTCCCACTGCTTTAGTGCTTCATCTGCTGCTTACAGTATCATGTAGCAATTTTTCAGCACATCAGTCACAACCTGTACTGGGGCCACAGGTTCTTCAGGGAATTAGCTCTGCCTTTCAGGAGCTGCAGCCTCCAAGCACCAGCCAAGCTCAGGGTACCCCATAACCTGCAGAGCTCTGCAGTCACACAAGTCAGGCTCCCACGCAGCAGCCAGTGCACAGACACTCTCTTTCTGGAGACAGGCTCACTTCAGCATTCTGATTCATCTGGGATCCTACCCAAATTCTTCAGCTGCTACAGCTGAGGGAAGAAAAGAACAGAAACACCACCCTCCAGCAGTAGAAAAGGAGGCTGGAATTCAGGCAAGTCCCATTCTCTAAATGAAGCAGAGAGGGATGCAATCCTTTCGTCTAAAAGAATAGCTGCTCCATCAAACACTTTTTTTGGATTATTTTCTTAAGGCAGAGAGGCTTCTTTGAGCCCTCTGAGACAAGCTGCACACACCCTGGCCCCTGCTAGATAATCTGAGTTAACACATGCTCACAGCAAAGCATTTTCTGCAGCAACATATTTACTTCCCTTACACCCATATAAGCAAAAGTGTGAGGCCACTGTTTGGCAGAATTTTTACTTTCCAGGACAGTTTCAGATATAAACTCTAAAAAAGAACATTATCATATTTTATGAAGTGTTTTAGTATTTTCTCTCCTGCACTGGCATCAAAGGCATCACCTGGATCCAGACAAGCCCTTCACTTAAACTATCAGTAGATAAAGCAAAGTGAATAGATGCAACACTTTTACATACATAGATTCCCCTAAATGTTTGGACAGGTTGGTAAATACTCATTTTGTAAGAGGAAGGTGTGCATTTCCATGTTCCAGCCTCTTACACCCACAAGTGTGCCATTATCACCAGTTACAGTCTTTCCAGGCTCTCCCTCTCCTCTGTATTTAGCAGATGGACCAGCAGCTCACCTGCTTCTCTTCTTTTAACCAAGTTACATTTGGATTTTGTTTCTTCTGGGCTTCTTGCTGGAAATTTTGCAGCTGGCACTCCTTTATTCTTCTGTCACTAGAGGCTCTCAGTGGTGTGTGACAGATCCATCTGCAGACTCCATCATCTCCCTGTGCCCCACAAGAGCTGACTGAGACATCTGTGTCCCTGGGCCACGTCCTCTGCTCCTCTGGAGAGCTGCTGGCCACATGCAGTTCCCCTTCTGAACATCTAAGCAAAGCCAAAGCCAACAATCTGCTCAGGGCTCTCCACCACATTTCATGATACAGGCTCTGAGGTTGAAAAGTCTCAGGAAGAGGCCTTCTATACCCACTTCTACAAATGGGAAAAAATGAAATAGAAAAGTTAAAGGGGAATATGACACCAGATTTTGAAGAATCCAATCTGATCATCTGTGGCAAAAATTAAACTTCATGTGCAATAAGCACCCTGGGACCAGTGTTTGGGTTAGAAGTTTCTGAGTTATTTGTCAGATCAATCGCTGTAAGAGACAACAACAGGTTTTTACTGACATTTTTGTATTGCAAACAATTTTTATTATATTCCCCCATGTATTCCAACAGCTGTGCTAGCAATGCCCTTGGTAATAGACTTCAGACTCTGCCGTTTGTTTGTATCTGCTATATTTAGGTTTGTTGTTCAAACCTCTTGATCTGACTATTGGCATGACTCATCAATTGTTGGCAGCATATTATTATAACTGATCAGCATCTTACAATTAGAGACAATGGCTTCTGAATAAAATTGTTGACTGGAATCCTTTTTGAGCCAGTCAGCAGTGGCCATTAGAGAAAAAGCTTTACCATTTCTAATTTTGTGTTATTGATCCAAAAATGCTAGAGATAAAACACTGCTGGAAAACTTCCTGGAGATTATGTCAATACACACTGAGTATTAATACAATAACTTTTAAGAAGCCAGACACAATGATTCATCCCTTTTAACAGATGCCTGGGCTTTGCAATTACCTTTTATGATTTCCTTATCATTATTTATACTAACTGAAAAGCTTACCTTTCTCCCAAAATATTAATTTTAAGTTTTTACAGGAAAATTTATTCCAGCCTGAGCAACAGATTTCCAAGTAGTTTCTTTAAGTGTCCAAATCTAATAGACTTTGCAACAGTGCAGGCAACTACACGTATGAGTTCCATGACTGGGATTTTTGGCAAGTTCCCCTGTGCTGCAATTTTCTCTTGATCCAGCTTTGCAACAGAGATCCGTCAATGCAATCTCTGGATTTTAGTGCCTGTGCAATGTCTGCCCAACACAGCCTGTGGGAAGATCGGAGTGACACTCTGCACTGCTGGAAGCCGTGGTGTTTGGGGAGAGACAGCAGCCTCCAGCTCTGGGCATGCTCTGGAGTCAGGTTAGCCAGGAGCCTTCTTTCAGGGACAACACACTGCTTGTTGGCTGCTGAGTGGCATCCAAGAGGCAATATTCCAGCCTCCAGCCCTGTTTACAGGCATGTTTCACCTATAATTTGGCAAGGCAAATTGCTATCTGGCACACCAAAAATGTTGCTGACTCCAGGTAGAAGCTATTTTAAAATGCTTTTATGCCAGAATACTTTTTCCTCATTTCCATTCCTACCAGGGAATAATTTTAAAGCTCAATGCAAAGAAAAATATATCACCCTACTATCTTTCCTGAAGAATTCAAACAGGAATTAAGCCAGTATCTTCACAAACAAATCTTTGTTAGCAAGCCCAGCATGCCAGCAGTACCTTCCATACTGGCAGAGTGCCAGTGAAGTTTAATTGATGGCATCACCCTTCCCAAGAAGGCAGGAAACCTTCAAAAAACCCTGCAGAAATTCTGTGAAGTCTAATTTTTCAACAGCATTGATTATTAATTATTTTAGCTCATACAGAATTTGCTGCTTGCCAGCTCACATGGTATTAACTTCATCTACAAGCATTCCTGGCACCCTGTGATACCATGAGAAGCCAGGGCTACCTGCACACTTCACAACAGCCTCTGTCTGCAGATCAGCCTCCCCAGGCCAGTGTCCTGAGCACACGAGTTTTAAATGGTGTCAATCATCACTTATGCTCAAATGACAGCACAAAACCAGTAAGAACACAGAGCTTGGTGCTTTTTGCTTTTTTTTTTTCCCTTCACCCGTTAAAACTATGTAATTTAAGCTCTATTTTTACTCCAGTCCTTGGTGGTGGCACAAAACTCAGCAGGAGGGTGATAAAAAAGGTGCAGATCCTGGACCTACCCTGCTGCAAAACACAGGAGTACAGATTGTATGTAACATGACACATTACTCAGGAGACCATCAGGGCATATTCCTGAGGGCCTCACATTGCAGTGCCACTCCTGTGAGAGTCTGAACGTTTTATTTGAGACACTCACCAGCCTCTGGGACACATCTGTACACTATGGAAAATTGGCCCCTCCTTCCCACATGTTGAGTTAGGGAAAGGAAATAGAGTGGACATGCTTGATGTGCAGGGAAAATACATCATGTTAGTCTCCACAAGTGGCAGAATCTAGAACACACTCTTGGGCTATTAAGATCGGGTGTAAAAGAGCTAAAAAAACCCCACCCAGGATGGCAGTAAATGGACCTGTATCAAGTCCTAAAGAAGCAGAAAACTAGTAAGCAGGTTCAGACTTCAGTCCAAAGAGTGTTGGAACAAGCTCACAGTGACAGAACACTGGACAGCAGGATTCACAACAGCAGCATTAATTTTGTCCTGAAAGGCTCTCCTGTTACTCATTTACCAGCACTATCAGCCACATCCCAAGCCATGATTTCAAGTGTGACACCAAATTGAGTTTTCATATGTCAAACTTTGTCTTTCACAGATGCTCCTTCCTTGGCTTTGCTATGCAGCCATCACAACCACATCATGAGACCAGTGACACACACAGATTTATCAGCTCCTCAGCCTTTTGCAGGATCCAACACTTGTACGGTTGTCATTTCCATTCTGAGCCCAAACCCATCACTTTTCCACACCACACTTTCCTCTTGCTTTTCTCCTCAGTTCCAAAGGAGGTGGGAGGAAGGAAGATCACCTCTTGCAAAACATCCTCTTTCCAAAGAAGGCTAAACTGTTTGGATGTGGGCAGCCTGAGCAGTTCTTCAGACTGAACAGTTTCCTTGATGCATACATGACTGCACAGGATTTCAAATGAGCAACTAAGTGCTGGAAGTGAATAAATAATTCAGTAGGAGAGATGGCAAGTGTGCCATTCACTAAGATTGATTTTATTATGAAAGAGAAAGTTCACAGGAGAAAACTTGAAGGACAGGTTTTCTACCAGGCAGTGATTTGTGCAAGGACTGCATTGGTTAACTTGTATTTCAGAGCTGTTGACAAAAGTGGCTCCTTAACATGCCTGGTTGCATGTTCACATTTCTAAAATGCTGCACTGCTGCCTTGAGCACCACTCATGGGGTTCATCACGTCATGTACAACATCAACCACACACCAGCTTGCCTTGAGCTCAGAGATCATTCTGCTAAGCTTAGGGAGAAATAATAGCTGTTACAGATTCAAGCCTAAACAAATCAATTTAAGAGATTTGTTTTCTTGGTAAGGAAGGAGCTTTTAAATCAAGCTTTTACAGGTAGCAACCTTGTGTTCAAACTCAACATCTATGCATCACAGAACATCACCTCATGACACTATTGGCCTCTAAAAAACTTTTCTGTAATGTCCACTGAGCTTTAATATCTTCATGGGGAATAAATCTCAGCCACTGACACATGCTTAACTTTTCTGCTACTGACCCCTGTAAGAAAATGCAACAGAATATCTGAAAGTCTTCAGAACTGCACATAGAAAATTCATGTCTCTTCCCATTTCATAGTCTTGTTTCCACCTGTCTGGGCATTGTGCAGTCTCTTCTGACTGCACTTGATAAAAGGCATTGCCTATCCTGGCCAGGTTCTCACCTTGGGTACAGCAACACAAACCCAAACTGTTGTATCAATGAAGCTGGTTTACTTTGAGAAGCAGCTCCTCTTTTAGCCCTCTAAAGAATTACTGGAGTATGGAGTATTTTCAATTTCTAGCAGAGATAGATTAACTCCTGAAAGTTTATATAAATTAACTTGCTCAAGACCCTCCTCGATCTCTTTCTTTCAGTAATTACTGGTCTCCCTGGAAGAAAGATTTTGAGGGCCGGTAATTCCAATCAGGTTAATTAATTTGTGTCTGGTCTTTATCAAGAAGCAGCAATAAAGTCTCTGGATTTACACTACTGAAATAATTTTACTAATTATATCTTTTCAGTGTTAGGTGAAGATAAGGTGTTAAATTTTAGTGGTTAGAACTTTCAGACTGAACATGCCTAATCCATCCAAACAAGAGGCTACTGCCAAATGGGTGGTCTGGCTCCCCAAATGTACCTCTTGCTCCATAAATACTCACACTGTTTCCAATCAACTGGATGGAACAGTCAGGTGGCTGCAGTGCAAACCTTTGAGCCAGCCAGAAAAATAACACCCCCCAAAACTACCCATGATTAGATTGGAGTGGACTCAGCTGTCAGTTTCCTGACAAGCAGACAAGATGAACTGGTGGATTTGATGCCCGGTGCAAGGAAGCAGCTGGGAGACTGGTACAGCCTCTTACAAAAATCAGTCACTACACAGTTGAGTTTAAACTACTGTTCCATAGTGGTAGGGAGCAGGTAAAACAGGAGGATGAACAAATCTTGCTGATCTGCTTAGTACAGGGAGAGATGAACCTGCTTTGTAAAAGCATGTCTCAAAGGTTGGGTTTTGCTGAAGGTGCAGCAAGGCAACTAAACTGAGCAACCAGGAAACTCCACGAGCAAAGTTGCTCTTGCTCAGCAACCTTTGCTCCACGGTTCCTTTGGCCTAAGCAATTTACATGAAATAAAAACACTGGAGAATACACCTACATCCTGAGTATTCCCACGGAGTAGATCACAATTGCACTTTACGTGTCAGAAATTCTAAATGAGAAGAAACTCCAGCATTTTTAAAATTAAAAAATAGCAACTTCTGCATCACAGAGTCAAGTGAAATGGGGTATCTTGTCAGAAATATGCAGAGTTTTGAAACAGGACAGATATTCTCATAGGTGAGCATCAGAACTGAGAGGCCATCACTTGATCACAGAGACAAATACCCCAGTGCTTCAGATTCAAGCTTATTCACACTCTGCCCGAGTGCCTTTATCTTCTCTATTGAAAAAGCTTTTTTTTGCTTCTCATGAAAAGGGGTGAGGAGAGGTCGATTATAACTGAATTAAAGATGATACTTGACAATGAAAATTATGTCAAGAACCAAAAGAAATCACTTGTTAATAGGGAAAAAAACCTCAACCACATCTGTACCTTAACATCTTTATGACTTACTTGTTCCTCTAAAGAATTTCTTTCTGCTAATACAAAGTAGCCCAGGTCTCTCTTCAGCTTCTCTTGCCTGCTGGTACAAATGTACTCCGTGCAGAGAACACTCTTTGGAAAACATATATGATGGAAAGCCAGATCTAAACATTCTGGAGGGCTTCCAGTTCCTGGGGAAGATTTAATGAGCCTGCTAGCTGCTTGAACTACTTTGAGGCAGGGTGTGACACAGGATAGGAGAGGGTAGGTGTCCAGGAGATCATTCTGGTGTGCAGCAAGACAGTGATGAACTTGTTTTAGCCTCTGGAAATCAGTGTGATGCAAACCCCTCAGTCTTATCAGGCAAGACAACAGAAGTGATTGTTACCTTCCTTTGTCACTGTTTTATCATGTGGCACTGCACAACTTTTGAATTCTGCTATCGCTGTTCTCTATAAGGAGCTCACCTAGGGCATCTAATTCCCAGCTTTGAATCCAACAGAGCTGTTCTGGCAGCACAAAGGCTGTATTAGCCTCTAGGTAAGTGCTTTCCAAAATGACCTTGGCTGGAACTCCTATTTATTTATTTCACAGTCAATAGAAACCATCTATCCTACCAATTCAGTTTAGTACAGGTGCAACTTTAGTTTCCTCATTCCTCTAATCTATGCATACCCATTTCTATGCTAATTTGACTTTTCCCTGTTCCTTAACCACAAGCAGCAGCCTCTCATAAATTTCTTGTTCTGTTATTTACTCATCTGCATTCAAATGTTGTCTTGTGACCAGAATACCCTCAGAGTGTTTCAATGACTACTAGTTTTTCCATTCGTTTATAGGCACTGCCCTTCTCAGAGTTATTCCAGGAATGGATACATTAATGTATGAGCTCATTGCTACAGAGGATAAGGAACAGGAATTCTATGCAAATACACTTCCATTCAGCCCTATTGCAATAACTGGGCAGAATGAGCAGACAACTATAAGAGGCATCTGCTGTTCTTTTTTTTCAAGGTAAAAGCATTTATTTAGAAGTAAGATGATCTCCAAGTAGGAAGGTCTGCTGCTCTGCAAATGCCTGCTCTTGTTACGTGCTCTCTTAGCCTATCTTCACTACAAATGAAGTTTTGAAGTTTTTCAAGCACTGGTAGGATAGTCAGTCCTGAGAAAGCAGCATTTGCCTCACCAGTTCAAACTATGGGTTAATCCAGCCCAGTAACTTCACTGCAACAACAGCCAGCTCCTCCTGCTGCAGATACAGGCAGAACAGAACAGGTTTGCCACCTGATGTCAGCCAGTCCTCGTGCATTGCCCTCCCTGCTGAACATGCTCTCCCTCAATCAATAGTCTGATCGAGGCACAGAGTGGTTGGTCAGGAGGACACCCTCCTCCCTGCATTCCAAGGTCACCCTTCTCCATATGCCTTTAGCCAACACCAACCCACAGCACCCAGCTCCCCTCCTTGCCCGGCCAGGCAGCCCCTAATTGCAGAAGGGGGGCAGGAAACACAGCCAAGCCCTCTCATTAGTGCACTGCTTTCCTGCTTAGACCCACCAGAGAACTGGGACAGGCCAGCACTGTTTGCAATGGCACACGCAGCTGGAGCTCAGACAGACCTCATTAGGCATTGACAAATCCGCCTTTAGAGCCAAGAGTGAAGCTCAAACACTAAAGCAGCTGCAGAAATGCATCTTCAGACACTCTGGGCAAATTCTCAATTTGCCCAGAATGTTATAGAGCCTTACAAGCATCCTACTCAACATGCCATGGCACTGTGAAGGATTTCTTGCAGACCTTTTGATTAGTTGAAACTTCCTTTATTATTCAGTAAAAGGTCCAGATGCTGGTTTTCTAGATTCTGCCACTGGAATTACAGATTGCTTACTGAGGTGCAGGAGGAGACATGCAAAGGATACAACCAGACCAGGACAAGCATGGCACGCGCCACTTTAGATTCATATCCAGAAAGGATGCATCCCTGCATTCTTCTGAAAAAGCCTCGGTTTTTGCTTCAGAGGCATTTCTGAACATCAGGTCAAGAAATGCTCTCTGCCCTTTTCTGGAGTGACTGAGGAGCCTGCATGTGCTGAGCTGCAGAGCCCTCTGAAAGGGCATCCCAGCTCCCATCTGACACACCAGCCCATGTGCTGTTTGTGGCATCTTTCGTTTTCCCCATCCCACAGTCATTGCAAGGGCAGGCTCCCTCCCATACCTGACCTGCTTTCCTTAACACCTAAAAACTGCTTTTCAAATTGCAAGCGACTTGATCTTTTACCTCTTTCTCAAGTTGTTTGGCGTTCTTAATGTGCCCTTGATGTAAGACTGAGCAATGTCTTCATGCTGGCAAGATTTAAAATAACACTTCTATTTAGACCTGTTACATTCTGCTCCTTAATAGTGCTCTTCAGCAAGCAGCTTAGGACAACAGAGACAAGGCTAAGGACTTTCCTAGACAAAAAAAAAAAAGAAAAGGGAAAGCAAGGAAAAAAGAGGGGGAGAACAGTTACGTAGAAATCCCATGGCAATCAGAAAGTTCCTTGCATCAGAGTATCATGTTTTTACCAATAATAAAATGTCAAAGAAAGGGAAAAAAAATTCCATATCTTCAGTTTGTGCTCCAAATGTGCATAAAAGAAACTTTCCTTCATTTTCTTATATACATATCTGTAGAAATAAAAGCAGAAATCAGATGTATCTATTCACTCATAACTAGCTGAGCATCCTTGGTTACACATCCATCAGTGCCTAAATTTTCATATCATAGTTGATTAGCCAGCACTACATTATGTTGAAGGAAATACTGCTTCCCTGAAAATGGCTATTTGAATTTAATGGTAACTGTTTTATATCCCAGGGGTATTATCACTATTGCAGTCAGATTTCTGCAATTAATTAGTTTATCGTCTGCCCTTGATGATGAGGTGGCGCTTCTCCATGGCAACATTGATTTGTGAAGCTTAGTTTCAGAAAGAGAAGAAACCCAGAAACCCTCAGATTTCAGCTACAGCAGCAGCGAGAGCGCTCAGGCTGCAAATCCTACGAGACAAGAGCTGTTTTTCCTACTTGTGCTGTGCTTCAGTGCCTGGCGGCCTGAGCACTGCCCAGCGCTTCGCTGGCCCTCTGCTCGGGGCTCGCAGCTCATTAGTCATGTGTTGACTCATTATTTCAGACATATGAGATAGCCAGCCAACAGGAAGGGATAGAATATTTCAGGTTCCATCCCTATCTAAACAGCTGAGCTGCTGGGGAGGGGCCATCGATTTCTTGCCCCTTTACAGGAGGACTTGTTTTAAAACGTTCCCATTGTTTGGCTCGACCACGCCCCAACACCTAATACTTTGCAGTAATAATAAGAAATAGCACCTAGGCTTTTGACTGTTTTCGATCTTGGAAGATCCTAAGACAGTCTGTACATTCGGTGAAACACACTCAAGACATCTAATAACTTGTCCAGCACTTAAATCCTCTGAGCTGCAGAACAATAGAGGCTTAGCAGACATCAAAGCTGCCACAAAGCATTAAACTCACATAGCAAAATCAGACAGAATTACCATGACTCTACCTGGCTTGTAAAGAGTTATTGATGTTGAAAAAGTTAAAAGTTGCAAATATGTCCTCATTACTTCAATAAATTGGCCACCTATTGCTATTTTGTAAGAAGACACAAAACCTCAGGAGAATTAATAAGTAATATGAGAATACTTACTATGGACTCAAAAAAGCCAATGCCAAATTTTCATTTTCCATACAAGTCCATGGTATGGGGTTGCTAAACATCAGGATTAATAATGGCTACTCTGTGCTATGCTGGCTCTGAACATCCCCTACTGAAGATTTTCTGCTTTGAAAAATTAACTGGAGCAGGGACAAAAGCTTTGCTTTCTGCCCACCAAGTAGCTTAATGAGGGTGGTTAGATTCTCTTGCCTGTATAGCATACACATAATTATTTGTACAAAATAACAGATCCCCACCCGAAGAAACCTTCCCATTTCAGAGTGCTCCTTGTGGCTCATCTCCTGCCCCTACCAGGGGGAGCCACAGGAACCCCACAGTCCCTGGAAGCATGGGCTAACCCCTCTACTATGAAAAATGCTGGGGGTGGGGTGGGTCATTTAGACTCCCTGTGCACTGTTAACAGCAGGGCCTTCTAAGTGAGTTAAACAACAAGGTTTCAGATCCTGCTGCATGCTCTCGAAGTAGAGTCTCCTCCAAAGACACCATTGCTGTTAGGACCACCAGCTTCCCATCCCCATTGTTGGTGAACAAGTATCTGTACAGAACTATTCCAAATACAAAACCACACAGGCTTTAAAAGCAGCACAGATCATTGGGTAAGCCCCTGGCAGCAGGGGGACAGAAGAATGTTGGGTGGGGGCAAACAGGCAATTAGAGTTCCAGCTATGCCTGACTTCAGGTGCTCTAGTGAACCAGCCAGTGACACGAGCAAGGCCCAGAGAGCTCGCAGCACTAATTGGTAGGATTTAAAGTGCACTACGACTCTGCTCTGCAGGACTTCCTGGCCACTCTCATGGAATTAATTTCATCCTAATGCCTCAGTGTTCATATTATCTATCCTCCTCCTCCAAACATAGCATTTCAAATAATTAAAGCCAGGTTAATTACTCTGTCAGCCAATGGGAACACTTGCAATGCCACCACATGTGGCAAAGGAACCACATGCAGCTAAAGAACCTCATACTGTTTCCCATGTGTCTGGATGGGAAAAAAGCCCCCACCGTCTTCTGCATCTTAATAAATAACACTTACTAAAGCATGGATGCTATGTCTGAGATTTGATGGGGTATCTGGAACTGATGCCTTGAGAGACTACCTAGAAACAGAGACTAGAAGGAGTAAGGGAATAAAGGTAGGTATTTATTTGAAGGGCCTTCAAAGGTACACCCTGGGAAGCAAAGGGCTCCAGGCTGGACCCAGAGATGGACCCCAAAATGGATGATGAGTCACGAGTTCCCAACACCTTTATAGGTTTGTCCTATTTGCATATCAGCATAAATTCACCAATTAAAACTTTAGCTAAAGATGTAATTTCCCCTCAGCTTGTCCCCCTTCCAAGATGTTGGTTTACACATATTCAGGCCCAGGACAGCCTGGGTGTCCTTGGAGAGCAGGCCCAGAGAGGCGTTGTTGTGCCTAGAGAACAGAAGTTACCAGGCTACAAGAAACTTCAGAGTTACACACTAGGCAATACAGGATTCAAAAAAATGTAAGAGTTAAAACCTAAGGCATCAAGACCTAACCTAAGTTACAAGTGCTCACGATGAAGCAGGCCAGCCGAAGGCTCAGGAATTATTTGTCTTTTAGGGAGTTACAAGCAGTAATCTGGCACTGCCAACAGAGAGCTGAACTTCCTTAACCCAGCCCCACGAAGGGCAAGGGAGAAATACAGCTGCTGGCTACAGAGGCCATAACACCAGGAAGGCAGAATTCAAACTGAAGACAATTCATCGTAGGAGCAAATAGAATGGATTTACCAAATACACTTGTAAGCTGGAAATCAGGATGTCCCCAGCCAGCAGAGCCATCACGTGTTTAAACTGCCTTCCACAAAACAACAGCTTTACAGATGAAGCAATGCCAGTCAGTGAAGTGAATATAAGAGCAGCTACAAGTGACAGTAGGGAAGCTTTCTTTCACAGCCTCAGTTATCCTTCTATTCTTACTTATAAATTCTTAAGTACTCCATATGTCCCAGCAGATTTACTGGGACGTTTTTCACATAGTCACCTCCCCCAGACACCAGAGGCTCAGAGCTCAAGCATTTAACAACAGGGAAACAGTTCACCCTCTAGGCTTTTGATCTACCCGTCATCTAAACCAGAGAGATGAAAGCATTTCAGCTCTCTAGGAAGCACAGCTACTACTTACTTCAGATTTCTACAGATAAAATATCTGAAACTACACAAAAAATTTCAAAGTCACAGTAAGCACTTTGTAAGGCTGGAGAGGTACATAGTGCAAGATCTGTTACGCCCAAAGAAACAAGTAGCTTGTGTTCTCTCTGATTTCCTTTATAGCTTGGGCAATTCAACAGCCATGCTTTCATTTGCTGCTGTCAGTTCAGACAGCATTTGTCCCCAGGTTCATAAATGTTACCTAAGTAAGTTTCCAACAGAAGTCTGCTTGGATGTTTAACTAGCAATCTAAAACTAATCCTTGTCCCTCTTTCCCTGTTCATCACATCATTCACAAGCTTGTTTGCACTGTCGCTTTCAGGCAGACTTAGTAAAGTCTGGGAACAGCCATCTTCCACAGCTAGCACTACAAATGGGATGAACACGTCTCCTTGGACTGAGCCACTCACCCAAAGTAGCAAACTGCCCCTTTTACTCTTCCCTTGCTGGTCAAAACTCGTGTTTTCAGGAACTGCAGAATGGATCAACACTTAAGAAAAGAAGGAAAAGCACCATTTCGAATTCTGCACACCGTAGTGTGCTTTCCCTTGACATTATTATTTATGAAGCCAAGTAATATACAATTTGTTCCCCAACTCCATCATGCTGCTTCCTTCCAGGGGTTAATTAACCTTCCTTCCAGGGGTTGATTCCTGGGAGTTAGGGTGTGTGTATATAGCACATTGCTGTTTTTTTCTTAACTAGACTTGGCACATACAAAGTACATCAGTCTTTATGCTGACAAATAGTGAGCCATGTCCTTTTCCACTCATAACCCTTGGACTTCCTTTTCCATAAACCCTGAATCTGGGTGTTCCAGTGACTCTGAGAGCAAAATCCACCTGTGACTTAACCTAAACCAGATTATTTCCAAGTTCTGCCAATAGGGAAGGACACCTGCAGGACAGCAGAATTCACTGTATCAGGCTGCTTTGCCTTTCAAGTACCTCCACCTTCCAGATCTGAACACAGTAATCAGGCAGATTCAGGGATAGTACTATGAAAGATAATTTTATTGTACAAGGAGTTTAATATGCCTACAAGTTAGACACAGTTTCCTGAACTCTGGGAAAAGTTGTGTAAAATGTCTAAGTTACCAATTAATTACCCAAGATATGTGATAAAGGTAAAAGACCAGTTATACTCTTCAATACATGTATTTACTAGAAGCTATCCCTGTTATGAAGCTACATGTTACAATAAGCCAAGCTATGGGATCACTTGCTAAAGTGATTCTGTCCTTAAAACAAAATTATGAAGAAATAGGGGCAATAAATGACATAGTTGCTCCTTTTTCTATCCACAAATTATATTTTTTTTTTTGTTTTGAAATACAATATTTTAGTTAGAGCAGGTCTCTGGAGACATTTAAGTAATATTAAAGGCACTATACGAGACCAAGCTTGTAGAGCAGCTACACCTACCACAACTGCTGGTTTGCTGACAACCTTTGATTCATTACCATGGCAGCAAAGAGTGAACCACGCCCCTGCGGTGTGACAAGTAAACCACAAACCCACAGTGTGACCAAACACACAAGAAACATTTTCCCTTTATAAGAGAGCCAACATTTTTATCAATGTCAAAATTTAGTGACCGCTACCCATCAAAACTGTTATGCACAGCACACGGGTATCAAACCAAGTGTAGAGCAGGATTCAATTCCTCAGTTACAGAAACTCAAGTTGAGCCATACATTAAAAAATGCAGGAACAGCAAAGCACAGAGCAAGTGTTGGCCTCTGCAGGAAAACATCTGGGTGCCCTGGTGAACCCCACCTTGCAGCAATGTGCCCTGGTCAGCAGGCCAAGGGAAAAGACCAGTTCCACTCTCTGTTTGTGAAGCCCCTCCTGGAGCACTCTATCTCGGCCCTTCCAATACAATACAGGAATTGCCAAGTCTCTTGTAGTGACTATGGGTGACAAAAAATCCCAAACTTCCAAAACGAAGCAAGCATACAGTGGAAGCTAAAGTAGGACACTTTTCTTTCAGAGAACCTTCTCCTCATTTGTAAATTCACACCATCAGTTCAGTCTCCGGAGGCTATTCTGGCACCATATATAATTCTCTCTGAGAAAAGCATCCCACCACTTTCTCCTGTGTTCACTAAGATGATCATCATTATAATTTAAGCAATTCCTTAAGCACTCAGGGCATCTTTAGTCACTTGGATCTGCAAGCAACTGCAAAAGCAGTAGTGCTTTAATTGCACTCACACTCCATATGGTTTGGCTTCAAAGGCACGGGAGCAGCCTGCCAGGGCTGACAGCTCATCCTGGCGTTCAGCGGGGACGTGCGGGGTGCACGGGGCACATCCAGGTGACACACACCGGTGACACACTGACCGAAATCACCCGCTGAGCCAGCAGCTTCAGGCACAGACACTGCGCTGGCTCTCAGCTCCTGCACCTGGGACACACCACACCACACGGAGGCACAAAGAGTCCCTCGCATTTGCAGCTGCTGAAGGTGTCTCGTCCTGATGTAAAAGGATTTTCTTTCCTCAGTTCACTCTCGCATCCCAAGGTGCACTCACAAATAGGGCGAAGTGGCATTATCAACAAATATGTAAATAAAGGGAGATCTATTCTCTGGCTAGACTGTTAACTTTCATATACCAGAAAAAAACCTATGGAAAAACCTCAGAAAAAACCACATTAATTATTAGGAAATATTGTAGCTGAATAAATTTCTGAGACACAGCTATTAAGGGTAAAGACATGAGTGATGGGGGATATTGATGAAGAACACAAACTTGATACAGCACAGAAATAAACCTTAAACTTACGCCTGTTGCAGGACATTTTTTTCCTGGTAATCTGATATGCAGAATTTGCGGAAGACCACAAAATGCAAGTAGGTTTCACTTCAGGATAAAACCGTGCATCTTCAGATTTCACAAAAGCTGAAAGGAAGCCTAGGTTCTCTTGAATTTTTTCAATGAGCTCAAATTAGAATTTCATCTGTTTTTTCCAAGGTTTGCAATTTGGGAAACAAAAAAGTGTTTCAGTTTCATCTAAGCAAATTCACTGTACATACAGTGCTCTCTCAAATAGCAAAAAGCAGGAAAAAGCTACATTTCAAAAGAGAAAATTCACTTGAAGGGGTACAGCAGCATTGCATCATGAGGGTCACATCATTTTATATTCCTCTGTATCTTCCAGCTGAGTGCACAAATGTTAAGCTGCTCAATAATTACACCAGGCAATCACAGAGCTAACGAGGGCAGCAGCACTGACCACCTACCTGGCAGTAACCACCAGCTTTCTTTGGAACCGCCTGTACAAGCCTAAGGGGAAGCACAATCACTTTGTCCTGACATTTATTGTTTTAATTAAAGATACATAAAACCTATTACAGGCAGCCCCATGTGTTCACCAAACATATTCTGTGAACCAGAAGCATTTCAATAACAGCAAAGCAATTCATAGAGGGAAACGCACAAAGCGGTACCTTTGATACTTTTTATCTAAACAAAAGATTTCAGTTTGGGCACTCGCCCAAGGCAGGGGAGATCCAAACTGCAGGACAAGCAGCTCACCTGTACTAATGGACCAATGGCTCACAGTTAAATACATTTTACACTTAGGTGGAACTCCATCTTTATCCCTTTACCAGCTGACTTCAAATGGTGACTTTCTAGAATTTCAGCCTTATGGAAGAGCTGGCCCTGCTAGCCTGAGTCTGTATAAATATCCAAAATGCTTCAGTCTTCTGCATTCACAAAACCAGTGTGTGCTTATCCTGGTATGAGAGTCAAACATGCATGAAAAAAAATCTAAGACACAACATTATTCTTTTACTTTATTTATAGGAACATTTGGTTTTGAAGACAGTTATTTGACAGTTTTCAAAGCATTCAAGAACATTTCTAATGAAGAGAGCCTGATTATATTTTAATTATTTCCTGTTGCTAATCAGGGTGAGATACAAGATCTTAATACAACGGAAGCTATCTTGAGATAGGGCAATTGCTATCCAGATGCATAGTAGTCCTCAACAATCCCTATTCCCTTCAGCCTTATTTGTTTAGTGCTCCAATAAACAAGTGGAACTTCAGTGGCAGCCCTTAAAATGGTCTTCTGGGACTTGGGTGGTAGCATATACCAGCATCCAGTTAGGTAATTTTTTTGATGTGGGTTCCCCCCCCCCCCACTTTTTTTCAGTTTCATCTTCAAAAATGTCAGGTGTCTAAGTAAGTCTAAATTAATTGTAAATAAAAACAAATACACATGCTAAATGCACAGAGTTACAGAAAACACAAAGCTCAGTAAAAAGATTTCATACTCCAAGTCAGAAAGGGAAGGGGACAGGTTAATAAAAAGTCCTAAATAGAGGGATCTTGTTTAGAACTTGATAATTATGTCAGTCAAGCATGGGCAACAATGACCTGATCTTTCAAAATTAAATTTCCATCTCCGAGTAAACAAAGCAATGCTTAGTTAAATGCAGAGGAGCAGCAAGCCTATCTTTGGAAGTGGAAGTTGTAAATAGGCTTCAGAAGAAATATGAAAAATACCTAGATTTCCTAGAGCATTCAAAAATTCCAGTTATAAAAGCCAGCAAACATTTGCTGTTGGAGTGTGCTATTATTGATACAATTAAACTTGTAAGAAATGCCAAGATGGAGTTTGTGACAGGGAACAGACCGTTTCCTGAACTGCATCAATCAACATGCATCTCGTCATATACATATTGTGTGCAGGAAGCTTACAAGAATTTTCTTCAGCCTATTTTCCTGAACCTTAAAAAAAAAAAAAAAATTATTACTGTGTGGCATCAATGGATGCTATGAAATATTTTTATTTCTGTAAGCAGCAACTAGGCCAACTGGAGTTAGGGGAAGTTCAACGTAATTTAAAAAACTTTCCTCACAGTTTTTTGCAAGATTTGGCATCTCTATAGCTGAGCACATAATGGAAGGTGCCCAGCTTGCCCGACTTTTGTCTAAACTATGAGTGAGTTCCCATATAAACTGCTTAAGCATAGCCCTTAACGTGCTCATTTCAGATTCAAGTTTACTTGCATGTCCCCTCAGTGGGTTTTTCCCCCCTCTTTACCAAATGTCTATTCAGGAACCAGAAGACATGAATTGTACGTGATCAAATTAAGATGCCATCTGCCTATGAACATTAAGCTGTGAGCTGTAATCAAATATTAACAGCAGAAAAAAAGCACTACCACCTCTATGACTCCATGTGGTTTCCTAAGGAAGCTCTTCTTTTAATGCACGTCAGGAGTGTTTCAGACAGTATTTGTCAAATGGTGCTGGAGTGGGTCCAAACATTTCAGGGCATCCATTAGCCTGCTACTACATAATCATACCATGGTCTGCCATAGTTTGTTTAAATCACCATCTCAGAAGCTCACCAACATTGGCTCCTTTGACTCTAAAACATTAGGAACTAAAAAAAAAATTCCAAAATATTGCCTAAAGTGTCAGCAGAGGGGGTGGGGTGGGGCAAAGGGCGTCAGAAAGCAGTCCAGAGTTAAATCCAACTGCTGATGTCAAGAGAAACTGAGTTGCAGCAGAAGCCCTTCTGCCGAGCTTCCCAGGCAGCCTCGGACAGGGACAGCGGGAGGGAGAGCCAAAGGTACAGGGAGCACCTGCAGCATTCCGGCCTCTCCATCGTGCATCCCCCGCCTTTGTCTCCAGGCACAAAAGGCTGATGGCTTTTCCAAGCAAAGGCTTGCCAAGTTCTTAATCGTCTTCAGGTATTCTTGCAAGAGGGAGACTTACCTGAAAGGTGAAGCTTCCATTGCAAGAGAAGCCAATGCTACTACCTGCTGTGGCTATTCAGTTGTAGTTGAAGTTGTTTTCTACTTTCAGCTGACACTTAGTGTTCTGCGGTCTTAACAGCAGCTTCTTCCACATCCCCACCCCCTCAGCATTCTTTGAAAGAACAGATTTTCTTAGTTAATTCAAAAAGACAGAATTATTTCCCAATACAGTAACTCAAACTACTTACTGTATAATCAATGCTTTTAGATACAAGTATCCACTGGGCATTTTATTTCACATAGATACCCACGGGGTCAATTCTGCTTGCTGTGCAAATCACGCACTTGAGTGTGATCGGTGACACTAGAAATTCAATTATCTTTGGCTTTCTAGATGAATCTTTGGGTGGACTAGGGCACAGCTATGTGGCTAATTAATCTGTATACAGATCCCATGTTAAGCAGATGGTGAAACTTGGATGTGATTTCATAGTAACACATTTGAAAGTGACAATTCTAAATCTCTCACTTTGTCTCCAAACTGGCTTTGGGATAAACTACTATAACCTGCAACACTCAGCTAAGTAGCATCAACATTCAAATTAACCAGATTCTTTCTGCTATTAGGACACATCCAAAACTGAGGAGCTTTCTAGACAGTGGTTACCTTTGGTTAATTTAAAATTGCTTCAGAAAACAGAGAGTCACTGCTTTGACTGAGAACAATATTTTTCTGTTTGTTTGCTGACTCGTAGCCCTACTATTATGTTATTATTATACTATACTTTATTATACTTTATTATCACCACCTATCCTGTCTCAAGAAGGCAATAGGCAACTAGTCTAAACATGACTTTCTTGTATAAGCAGGAGCTGTTTCCTCCAAGCTCCCTTCCACATTTGCCTTTTTTCTTGCTTACTCTACGTCACGTATCTCCTGAAAGTCGGGTGATTTAACCATCAGCAATGCCACGTCATCTTCATTTGTCCAGCTATAATGAGAATAGCTGATGTTAACAAGTTTCCTCTTTTCCACTTTGAAAATTTCTTGGAGTTAAACATAGACACACCACATCCCTCAAGCTGTTATAGAACATGAAAGAAGAGAAAAAGAATTCAGCAACACTGAATCTCAAACATTTCCATACAGAGTTGAAAGTTAACTAACACCATCCCCAAGAAGCCAGAGCAGAAAGGTAAGAGACAAATACAGAACAAAATAGAACCTACTCTCCATCTTACAACTGCATTAGGTATTTTCTTGTTAATAAAGCCCTAACTAGGTATATTAGTGAAAAATAATTTAGCCAAGAATATAAAAATGGATATCTTAGGGAAGAGACTGCTACCTCTCCCAGCTGGGGAAAAAGAGAGATACGAGATGATTGAACAAAGAAAAACCCTAAGGATGTAGAAGGAGCAAAGGTATAGGGAAGGGATAGGAGACAGACAACTTGCCAAATTAACAGAAACAGGTTGGCATTTTTCAGATGCCTGACAACTTTTCAATGTGAAATACTTTCACTACTAATCCTCAATGGAATACAGTGAAAAGCTCCCTTTTAAACAACAGAGGCAAGAAGGAGCACTTGCAAGTTCTGATTTATACCACTGAGTGTACAAAGTCAGAGGACACCAGGGGCTTTGCTGGCTGATCAAGTAACAATCCCACAGTGAGAGATTCTAGAAAACCATACTTCTGTCCACACAAACCTTAGTAATGGCCACACCAATTCTAGAAAACTAGACACCACTCAATTCTGTTATATGCAGTAGATACATCTGTGCCATATGACTTAAAGTGTGAAGTCCACCCAAGAAGAAATCAGGGTAGGGGGAAGTGTAAAGCAGATGGCTTGACTTCTTAGTTAAAGGTAGTGGGACTTTTAAGAACCAATCTTACAGTAATCAATTTTAAAACTTCTTGAAGAACCAACACAAAACACATTCAAACAGGTGAGATGCTTTGCCTTGCCCAATATTTGGGTTTTTTGCTACTAATGCATGGCCACTAGCAGTATTTATGGCCACAGGAAATCCATCCAGATGAAAGTAAGCAACACACTGAGATGTCACAAGCATTACTAACAAAGCACTGTACTCTGAAACAGTGTGTTCCTTCCTCTGGCCACCTTAAGCCTTTTGTCCATTTGCTTAGCCTAGCTGGATAAACCAATCTGCATTTGATGCTATCCATCAATCTGAATTTTAAAGCTAATACAGACATTTTATTTGCCCATAGCCATTTCTCTCTTACCTCTCAATTCACATCAAAGAAGCAAAGAACTTTGTTAGTTGAGGGATTAAAGTCAGGCTCCTTCATTTTTTATGCTTAATAGCAGCAGTCACTTCAATGGCTGAATTCTAGTCTTAAAAGAGCCAGGTTAGTCAAACATAAGACAGAAATCCAAATGCTCTATGTTTTACCTACCATACTTGACAATTAAGCTTCTGCCACAAATAGTGCCTGAAAGCAATTATTCCCAAATTATGATGACAGTTCAGAAAAGTAATGTATATCTCTAAATTCTTTTTCTTGTGAGTACAAAACACTATGGTGACAGTAGAGACCACATGTTGGTGTCTGCCTCTCCCCTGACCAGCCAGGAGGCAGGGCTGAAGCATCTTTTGTGGGTACACTGCTGCATTGCACACAACCTCCTACTGCATATAGCCAATACATCAGCAGGGAAAGTGTCATTTCCTGGAGTTTGTTATAAGCTGAACTGGGTAAATAATACTGGCCCAAAATATTTTGCTGTGAAGGAATGGAGCTGTTCAAGCACAAAATATCTGGAGTCACACAGAGGACTATAAGACTTCCTAATAGGACAGGCAAGATGAAGTATCAGGGAAACTGAACCTGCAGGCACTAGATTCTGATCCTAGGAACAGGATCTAAGGCAGCAACACCATTAGAAGTAATAATTCAGAGATCCAAGACAGTAATAAACACATAAAATCTAACATTGGGAACAGGACCAAAAAAAACCAAAACCGACAGTGGAATATTTTATAGCATGTCTTAAACTTAGTCCTCCGACAGTCAGTATTAGAGAAGTTATTTTCCATAAATCTCTGTTAGATAATAAGTCTAATTTCACCTAGTACATTTTAGATTGGAATATAATAAATCTGTGGCTAAACTCAGTCAAATTGAAATGATGTTTTAATATATTTAGCATACTCTATGCGTTCTGTGTGTAGCCTTGTACAGAAATTCAAATTTTACTCAGTTGATGAGGAACCTGGAATCTACTTGATTTCCAACTTGGTCTCAAAATAGTGAGGTAAATTCCAACTTACAGTCTTGATTACTAGTCCCACAAAAGGGTAGAAGAGTCACAGTTTGACTTCTAGGCTGTTAAATACAATTTATTTTTGAGTGACAACTGAAGGATTCAGATTTAGATATAGCATAAAATCAACTCAAGTAAGATGTATATATATGTATGGAAAAAATTCACTGAGAGGTTGTCAGTGGAGATTAAAATGCCTAACACAACCTACTTGGGTTTCTCACATTGTTTGAATAACTACTACTAAGAGTCTCAATGTATTTTTTGTGCATTTTCATTCAATGTAATTCAGGTAAAGGTATAACACTATTCACCAAGAATAAAACCATACTTTTCAATAAATGCAGAAGTATCACATCTTTGCCTTCTGTCAGAAAGTCAAACCCAGTCTCCCAATACTCTGGACTTGTAAAATAGGTGGACAAAAAACCCCAGGCCACCTCCCACAGGGCAGTCAAGCAGCTAACTACCACAGACATTTCTTTTTTCACCTGGAGCTTTACCTGTCCTCAACAGCAACCTCTGAAATGGCCCAAGTTGTCAAAACAATTTTGTCTACTCTGCAACTACTTGTTGGTCCAGCACTCACTCACACTTCACACAATACAGAGTAGTTTCAGGTCTGTGGCATTAAAAAGTTACTGTAATGCATTTTAATCACCTATATAACACCATAGAACCTGAACGTGCATCCCTGAGAGGAGGAAAGAGCAGTGATGTTGCTAGAAAGAAGGCAAAGTTAGCAACTCTGTAGGTGAAAACCTTCTCTCCACTCTTCATGAATTCTCACACGTTTTTATTGGGCTCTCCTTGAGCTGGATACACAATACATGAGATCATTTGTGACTGAACAGTGGGAGTCCTTTAATAATATCTCTTTAAGTGTTTCCTTTCTTTTAGTAGTACAATTTCTTAGTTTTCATTTGTATTGTATCCACAATGACTTTGGACATACTCCAGACATTAAATCTTATGCTTTTTATGATTAGACTACCTTGTAGAATTTAGAGATACTTGGGCAGGGGACAATTTACATTTATCAATGCTAGAAATGTGAATTACTAATCTTGCCCTCCTTCCCCACCTCCCTCACCCAAGTGCTGGATTTTCACACAGTACTATATGCTTCCTGTTATGTAAGACGAATGTTGAAAGGATTTCAGCATACAACACCACAATATTCCAAAGTGGTACTGTTAGGAAAAAACACATGCATATACAACCACAGAAGAAATATCTGACCCCAAAAGTGGCTGCATTTTTCCATACCTTAAGCAATCTTAAATCTAAATAACAGAAGAAAATGTTATATTTTGAATGTTTTTATTCCAATCAAAATACAAATACAAGCATTTGAAAATG
This sequence comes from Daphoenositta chrysoptera, assembly GCA_013397915.1. NCBI lineage: Eukaryota > Metazoa > Chordata > Aves > Passeriformes > Daphoenositta > Daphoenositta chrysoptera. The sequence continues at coordinate 367,830 of VZRO01006222.1, forward strand.
TACAAAAATAAAAAAGGTCAATTTCTACATCTTAAAAAAGCGGATCAAACTTACTTCTATATGTACAATCCTTTCCGTGAGAAATCCTAATCAGCAGACATTTTTTCTGTTCTCTTCTGAGCATTCTATGCCAAATCCCCTCCCCCAAAAATCCAGCCACACTTAGAACTAAAAGCAACATTTGAAAAACCTAATACACTAAATGTCCCTGAACAGATTACAAAGAAACCATTTCTCACAGGTAATAAACCTGTAGGTGATAATGTATTTCCCTAATGACTTCAGGGCAAACTACATCCTGATGGGTAGTTTGCAAATCAAGCTTTCTGTAGTTTGTTGATACATAACTTGGACAACACAGTTAGATTACATTTTTCTTTTTTAAGCTATCTTTAGAAATTAAAAAACTAATTATAGCTTTGTTGATAGCATTCTTCCTTCCTCCCTTCTTTCCCCAAAGTTTTAACTCTTAAAAAAAAAATCTGCAAATAAGAATAAAAAGCAGAAGAGGTCTGAGCCCAAAATAATTGTGTTTTGCATCATCTGCCAACATAAAAGGGACTGAAATGATCATCTGCCCAATATCACCACATTGTACTAATGAATGCAGAGGAAGCATTGCCACAGCATCAGTTTTGAACCACGCTATAATGTCTATTCAAATATTTCTGGTATCAAGTTTTGCTCAGTAATATTGATCAAATTATCTTAAGCAGTATAGTTCATCTCAATGTTCTGTCATTTGTTTGGCCAAGACACTGTTTTCTTTCAATGTTCTGACAGATGATGCTTTTTGGAGCTGCAGTAATGTAAGGATAGGCGAGGCAATGCTGATCTAAAGAGGTAGCCACTTAACTAACATTATGGAAAAACATTTCTGGGGGACACAAGCCCCTCTTTAGGTCTCAAATACAGCAGGAAACTTTAAAATTGAAAACAGTTGCTCAATTTACAGGAATATGCCCATTTTCTTAGAGAAAAGCAAGGTAACAGTGCTTCAAAGATAACTCCCAAGAAACAGGTTCTCTCCAGCCTTTTTCTCTGCCATTCCTTCAGTTGTCAACTTCAACCACATCATTTAATAGAAAGCTGCTTAGCAAGAGAACAGCTAATACCTACTTCTACAGTGCCCAGAACACAGGCACCCAAGCCATAATCTTCTAGCTGCTGCCTGTAACAGGCTAGAAGCATTTAGCTTACCTGGCCCTATTGTGGGCAGGGATCTCATTAACTTGTCCTGTGATGGAGGTGAATGCAGGTTGAATACAGGTTTAACAATGGCCTCCTGCCTGCAGCACACTTTCCTGTGCTAGCTTTCAATTCTGCTGCTTCTACAGCTTGACTCTTACCTCTAGAAAAATCCAAACATCTGCAGAGAAACACACTAATATCCCAGAAGTAATGTTCAGTTCTGTACAACAACTGGTTCAGCTTGACACAGCCATTCTTAACATTTTGTACTTCAGGTCAGCTGACCAAAAATCATCATTCTGTACTTACATGCATATGTACTTAGAGAATACACAAGTCTGTTAACTTTCTCCAGCAAATTTTAGACACAACTCATTTTTCTGCTGTCTTTAAATATTTTAAGATTGTCCTGTGAGCTCATCTCAGCACTAACACCTAATATACATATATTTTACTTGCTAAATATTTACTCTTTAGGCCACAGGACAATTTATTTTTCTAGAAAGATCCTGAGCATATGTTTTAACCATTACCACAGACACACAAAGATTCATGTGGGTAACATCAGGACATTCTCCAGTTACTTCACACTAGTGGTTAAGATTAAAGGACAGTGCTGACAAGCATTTGAAGTTTTTCTTTTCTTGCTAAGACATAAGAACACATCACAGGCAGTTTTGCTGCAAACAGAGAAAAAAATAAAACAAGGAATGTATTTGTTACCAAGGAAAATAAACTCTTTAAAAGAGCATTAAAAATAGAAGTCATACTTGGGAAAACAGCTAAATAGCAGTTTAAGGGTAAGGTGTAGCTTCATGAGACACTTATAGAAAGTTCTGTCTGCCTAGTCACCTACCCCCTTTAACTAGGTTTCATAGAGACCTAACTGTAAAACCAAACCCAGCAACAGGCAGAATCAGACAATAAGAAGCTTTCGATGTAAAGGCAATTGCCTCACTTTTAACAAGGTGGGAAGACAAACAGTGTAGTTTATGGAACAGCCAGTCAGTATTTGAGAGGTAGTCTAGTTGTTCATTTGACTGAGAGAGGTAGAGCTAGTTGAGAAATCAATAGCTAAGGCCAGTCAAAATCATAATTATCCCAAGTTTTCTAAGATAGAAAAAAATGCCTCAGCCTGAGACTGCTAATGTCACAAGGGATTCAGTTGTTTTGTTAATATTTATTCACTTTTACACAGGTAAGGTTATTGTAAAATATCCAGAGAGAATGCTCTCAGAGACAGCTAGTGAAAAAGCTTAACTACATATTGGCACGTGCCAACCAATTAATATAGGTTATCCATCTTATGACTGTGAAGGTTAATAAAGCTAAGTGGCTCTCCTCTTTGGACAAGTTGATATTAAAAAACCACAGACATACCAAAGACTAGAGGCAAGTTAAGTCTCAAATTCCATATGGTTTACCTATATAAAATTCTCCATACAATTCCTTCACACATGACAAAAACCCCCAATTATTTTAGAGATGAAAGCCAACAAGACATGAAGGTCATATAGTCAACATAACAGGGTAATAAAACCTTTGTTAAAGACATCTGGGTACAGAATCACACATAATGTTCCCTTGGATTGATGTAGACTCTTCCAGGTCCTGAGTTTTGTGGGTATCTGTTGCTCCAATTTTTGTAGTAAGTTTGCTGATAAACAGGATACATAGGCTGAAGACCCTCTTGTTCCTGTGGCTCTTCAGCCTCACAAGTAAGTTGCCTTCCATTCACAGCTTTCTAAACACACACAAGGAGTAATAAGTTTCATAGTTCATGTATAGAACCTGCAATTCCTATTCTTGGTAAAGCTTTAAGCAAAATCAAAGATACATGATTTTCAAAACAATTCTATGAATAAAATAATAGGAACTTAAAAATTCCACTAGCAGATAGAGTTAACCTAAAATGTTTGTTTCAAAGGAAGCTGGACTTCAAAGCTCAATAAATCTAAAGTGAAAATCACCAACTACGAAAATGTTTGTCAACACTCCTCTGCTTTACGTTACTCACCAAAAAATGAAAGCCGGAGTGTTTAAGTATTTAAATTAGTCAGCAAAACTATTATAGGATATTAAAATGGTACTGCCACTTTCCACTTAACCCACACATCCAACACTTACTGACCAGGATAGTCAAATATTTTTTTTTCATGAGAAACAACATTGTAAGCTTATTTTATGGAATAAGATTAAATCAAAGCTTCAATCAGGAATTCAAGCCATCTTATTATTTACCATGTGCTGCAAGTTTCCAGCATCTTTCTCTCTGTACTGGCTTTGCAAAGCAAAATGTTCTTTCTGAAAGAAGAAAAGTTACAGGGGAAACAAGTCAAGATTCAACACTGCAGAACAGGTTTGGTTAATACAAAAAACACCAGTCATCCCAAAATACACTCTGCCTTAGGAAGTGTCTTAACTCATTATCATTCAGAATCCTTCTTACAGTGCAATGGCTGGTGGAAAAAAGGTGAGTATTGGTCAGGGTGACCTGTCCCAGCTGTGTTCCCTCTCCCAGTATCTTGTCTCCCTCCCAATCTCCTGTGCACACCCCAAGCCCATCTGCTGGCAGGGCAGTACAAGAAAAATAGATCCTGATGCTGTGCAGCAATAAAAAACATCCCTGAGTTACCAACACTGTTTTCAGCACAAATCCCAAACATGGCCCCATACAGCTACTGCAAAGAAAATTAGCGCCACCTCAGCCAAACCGCCCACCGTAGGAGATGAGGTTCAAGACCATCTAAGGAATCTGGAGGTGAACAAGTTCATGGGACCTGATGAGATCCATTTGTAGGCTCTGAAGACACTTTCACAGGAAGTGACTAAGCCACCATCCATCCTATTTTAGAAGTAATGGCAGGTCAGTGAAGTTCCCACTGGCTAGGAAAGGGGAAATAAGACCACCACTTCTAAACATGGAAGTAAAGATGATCTGGGGAACTACAGGTCAGTCACACTTCAGTGCCCAGCAAGATGAAGGAGCAGATTCTCCTGGAAATTGCTAAGGCATATGGAAAATAAGGAGGTGGTTGGTGACCATCAACATGGTTTCACTAAGGGCAAATTGAGCCTGACAAATATAGTGTCTGTCTGTGACAGGATTATAGTGTTGGTGGACAAAGGAAGAGCAACTGATGTCACCTACCTGGACTTGTGCAAAGCATTTGATGCTGTCTCACATGACATCCTTGTCTCTAAACTGAGGAGACATGGATTTGATGGGTAGACCACTCAGTGGATAAAAAATTGACTGGATGGTCACACTCAAAAGAGATGGTTCATCAGTGGCTCGATGTCCAAGCAAGGACCGGTGACAAGGACCTCAGGGGTCCATATCGGGACTGTTTAACATCTTTTTGGCAACATGGACAGTGGGATCAAAGCACCCTCAGTGAGTTTGCCAATGACATCAAGCTGTGTGGCGTGGTGACAGGCTGGAGGCAAAGGGATGTTCTCCAGAGGGACCTTGGTCGGCTTGAGAGGTGGCTCTGTGTGAACCTCATGAAGTTCAACAAGGCCAAGCTCAAGGTCCTGCACCTGGGCCAGGGCAATCGTAAACACAAACACAGGCTGGGCAGGGAAGTGACTGAGAGCAGCCCCGAGGAGCAGGACTTGGGAATGGTGGTGGATGAGAAGTTACTTCATGCAGAAGCTTTGAAATCTCCCTTCTTTCAAATTTATTTTTTTCTTCACCATTATGAGAACTACTTCATTTGTGAAATGGGCTGTTCCCAGACACCCAGTTAATCACCTGAGTTAGCGGCCAATCTAAATCACACCAAGCAATGCCAGCTAAGAATGATGATTTAGGGTACGGTTTGTACTGTGGTATCATCACTCCTAATTAAATTCTTCCTTTATGCCACAATTATTATGGGGGTACAATAGGCTGAAGCAACATCTTTGCACAATTGTATGTATCTTTTGTTTTGCAATTCCTTCTTTTCCCAACAGTCTCACAGTGGTAGCAACAATAAAAAGTAGCTAGGTTGCTGGTCTTTGTGCAGAAGTCCCTCCACAATAAGTATTCATACAGGTAGGTAACATTTGCACTGGTCGTACATCCTTATTCTTACCTTCAAAAATGATTTTGAAGAGAACCCAGTCTCAGTAATGTTTCATTCTTTCTCACTTTATCCTTCTACCCCTTAACATTTTCCTTTCCACATTTCTTTAGTTCAAGTTTTTTTGAAGCAATTTTGAGTTAAGTTTTAATACGACCCCCAAATGCATTGTAAAATTATGTAAAAAATAATAATTCCTACCTGCTTCACTCCTCTAACAGTTATTTTTCACCACCTTCACAGGTCTATTTTTCTAACTTTAGTTTGTCAAAGTTTTTGTCTTGTAATTCCATTTCAAAGTGTCCTCTTCTGCTCTTAAAAGTCACACTGCTTTTGTTTCTCAAGTCCTAAATGCAATCTGCATTTCTGTGATTTAACACTTCACAGGTAGCATTGCTCTTTCATACCTGAGCTAACATCATGAGTTCACCACACAAGAAGGTAAAACGCACATGGGGAACAATGAGAGTCCCATCTCCACCAAATGCTAATGTTCTTTAAACAAACAAAGAAAATCTGCTTGCTTGAGAAATTCTACCAACCGTGGATGTGGACATGATTTAGACACACACTGGAAACCAGAATAGCAAATTCCAGTCAGTTTATTTATTCAGTTAGAACTGTAAGTCAAAGGAAACCATCCCACACGGCATGAAAAGACGACACCTTCACTAGATAATGAAATTATACGTTTTACAGCCACGGAGCAAGTGACAGAACCAAAATCATCAGATTCTGTCAAACTAACTGGTGCTGAGCTACATAGTCTGTGTCTTCCTGCATGGAAACAGTCTAGGGTTCTGTGCTTGGATTCCTAACAGAAGTTTGCGCTGTCTTACCATTACATTTTGCAGAGTTTCATAAAATCTGTCCTGAAAATTCTCCTTCTCAAACAGTTCTTCAAAAACCTAAAACTAATGATCTCAACAAAAACTTCATCTTACATTTTCTGATCCTTTTTAATTTAGAGTTTCCATTACAAAGGGATCCACTAACAAAACCAGCTTGTGCCTCATTCCAACCCCTGATACTTTTTTTCTCCTATTGCAAGATCCTTTGTCAATACAGATGATTTTATCTATGCACATTTTGTGCTCCCTTCCATTCAATCTTGTTTGCCTAAACAGTTCTTTGGTCTAAGGCAAATGAAAACAATAGTGCTTCCTTTCTCATCAAGGAAGAGATATTCCCACCTGTATGAAAAGCATTAGGAAAGGAACTATAAGAGTGCAAGAGAGCCATAATCTATAAATGAATCAATATTATACTGGGTTTAAGGGTTCCGTGGCTGATATTTTCAAATTTGATATGGAAATATCATCATTTGGTAAATGGCGTTTTATGCTTTTAATGGTGCTAAGACAACTTCACCTTTTTCTCTCCTCCTGTTTTGATCAGTAACACAAATATTACTGTTAAAGAGCTTTGCTTGGCTAAATAAGTGAGGCATTCTTCCAAGCTGCAAGTCAAAAGTCAGTCTTCTCATGGCCAGACCTACCTACTGGGCTGCATTTCCCTTATCCTCTTATTCCTCTTTCTACAGAAGAGCCCTGTTAAATTCTGAATCCTTCAACAACTCTGAATGTTGCACTGCATTGTGCAAAACATGTTTTTTCTCTTTCCTTCAGAAGCACCTGTCAAGGTAATAACAACTTCAGTTCTTTCACATTGTCAGAGTGCCTGTCTCAAGCACATTTAGAGGAAAGTATAGAAGCTTTTGCTTCTTAGTACAATATTGTTTGAAACAGTGAAGCTAACTCTAATGATTCCAAGGACTGCTGGAATCAGTGCACCCTCTTACACTCATTTTTAAAATATTATGCAATAGAAAAATTCCTCTTTAAGCCACTGGAATTCTTCCATTGCTCAACTTCTTCCTGCTTCGCCTCAAAAACTGTGCTGCTGAGCAGAGATTTCTCCTTACCAAGGACGTAACCTTCAGGCTGCTCACCACTCTTTCACATTACATGTAATAAATAGCTCTGAGTAACAGAATAGTATTTCCATGACAATGATTATTAAAAGAATACCCAGACAAAAGCAATCGTGCTGTTGAGAAAAAGAGTTGACAAAGATGAATCTACAGTCTTCACAGTAAATTAAACTATAGTGTAATTTTTTTTCCATAGTATTCCTATGTTTTGGACTTTTGTCTCACTCTATTAGGGTCATATGTGAACCAGTTTTTCTCAGTTCTCAGGTGAATCACATGAATACATGAATTGGTATCTGCAAATACCAGTACAGAGAAATTATAAGAACTCAGTTACATAGTACTTGTACATACTGGTAGCTCATTATTAACACTGTCATGTAAATAATAATGTATATGTAAAGTAAACTTAAAGCTTCCAAGTCTCAAGAAGTACCCATGAAAGACACTGGCTATCCAGTATTATCATAGATCTATGACATTTCCCTTCATTTTAATACCATCACCTACTGACTCAGATATGCATAAAATTAGTTAAATACTGATTGCTGGGATAAAAACTGGAGAATTTCAGCATCATCAGTTGAATCTCGAATACAAGATCAAAAAAACAAAAGCTACTGTCCATGATTTGAATAACAACAGTACAGAAGATTGAAAAACTTGCAGATTATTTATAACAACTTACCAGAATCAGCCTAAATTGAATCAATCCACTTTCAATTCTAAGTAATTGTGAGTATGCAGAAGGCACCATTTAAATTCACTCTTCTTTACTTTGCACCTTTGTGCAGCCTATCATTTCCACTCAAGAGTGAACTGATCATCTATTGTGGTTGCCAAAGCAGTGACATTTCCCCTACAGTTGTTTTCAGCATATCCAGGAGTTTACATCTGAACTCTCAGTGAGAGGCTCACCTGCTTCTCATTCATGGTAGGCAAGGCAGCATTTGGAACATCAGGTAGTACAGTGGTGAGTAAAGACATTCAGTCACACAGGACCAGACATCCTGACAGGCTGCTAAATTGTTTCTTTTGCCTCTTTACAGCTATCCAAATGTTGGCTTGTTACACCAAAACAATGCAACCAATAATTTCTTGGCTAAAGCCAGTATTTTGACATTTATTTCTGATAGATAAAACGAAGCTCTTGCCTCAAGCATAACAGAGTACATACTGATTAGAGGCAATATCAGCTAGGAAGACAGCCTCCAGCTCCAGTTCTTTTCAGTTCTGGAGTTCCACAGAGAGAAAAAGACAGGTACACTAACAGTGTATGCCAACATCCATTTCCTAAATAAAGTCTAGTTAACACCTAACCTGAAGAGGAATCTTTCACCTCCCAAAAGAACTTAAAACTCTGTTTATCCAACTTGAGGAAAACGAGTATTCAATTCAGTCTCTTTATGTTTTTTTCTCTATTTACAAAACACATTTTCATAAAACATTTAATTAACCATTCCAAGACTACAGACAGCTTCAGCCTAAGTTCTTTAGTACCCATTAACAGAAGCCACAATAAGCACAACCTATAAAGAATTCAAAGACAGCAAAGTTCAGAAGAGGAAAGCAATAAGGTACACATCCTCTTATATGTCTACCTCCTTTATAAGTAGCTCTGTAAAGGACAAATAATTGTGATTCCTAGTGTTGTCATTTTGCCATCTAGCAGCACTACAGATGTACAAATACCACAATAGACCATATCTTTTGATTCTATAAGCAAGACAATATTTTTCCAATACTTTAGGCAGGAATATCAGCAGAATAATGATTCATCAAAAATTGCAATTGTTGAGTACTGTAGTGACAGAAGAAATAGCTAAGATGCCCAACCTAAGCACAGAAAAGCACTGGTTCTTTTGTGTCATCTTGGTGCTACATCACCTTTAAGGTAAAAAGATGAAAACCTATTATTCTTTATGCCATCAAAATGTTTTCTACCTTCACAATGTTATAATCATCAGGCTGCTACTAAAAGCAGCAATGGGTCTCAGAATAGTTTCTTGCTTCACTCAGCAACAATATACACAAGTATTACTCATTGTAAAATTTACAACGTAAGGAAAGCTTTTATCAGCAACTGATATTTGGTGAGCTTTAGTAACCATCAATCACAAAGAAAATCTACAAGAATATTTTCAATGTTATTAAGAACTCCATCAAAATCCTTCTCAAAGGTAGGTGAAGATTTTTCTTCCCCTCTATGAGAAACGACTTCTATAGGTCCTTAAAGCTGCAAAGATACACCAAGTATCAGAAAAATGTTATTTCTTATAAATAAATGATTGTCTTAATTACCTCAGTGTTATTAGTCAGCACATCAGTAGTTAGAATCACATTATTTATGCTATGTACTGAAGATGGAAAAAAATTTCATTAGAAACAATTACAATCTAATTCTTACAAATACTCATTGGTGATGGAAGTTTTCTTCAGTGTAAGCAGAAATGTAAAAAATCTGACTAATTTAACATAAACACACATATACACCCAAAAGACACTTCAGGGGCCATGGCCAGGATCTATAGTTTTCATTAAGTGGTTTATTATATGAAGTGTAATAATCAATGATACTAGCTTAAGCCATCTCTCATGAACAGATCTCCTCCATAAACCTGCAGTTTCCCAAGCAGTCCAACCCACCTCAAAACCATGCTGTAAGGAGGAATCCTTCCTTTCTCCCCACTTATTCAAACTGCTTCATTTGCTATAATCAGCTTTTCAGTGAGACCTCTATGAGCCTGTTTGATCAGACTACACACATACAAACACTAGTTGCTGGTAAAGAACTTTTTTGCCTATTGCTGTCTTGCTTGGGACAGCATTACCTTAGATGACAAGAAGCTGCTCTTGAAAGCATGCTAAAAATTCAAGTACTTGTCAAAAAATTAGTATGGGTCTTTTGTTGCTGGTAAACGCAAGAAGAAAAGATAAAATCAGAAGTTATGTAATTGCAAGTATTTAAAAGTGATTTAGTGATCTTCAACGAGAATCAAACTCATAATTTGGTAAATTAGCCGTGTCAAAGCCCAAATTCCAATGTATCCCCACCCCTCAAATGTTAGTAACTCGGAAGAATGGCAGTTGTTACTAACAAGGGAGCTGATGAAGAGGTCACTTATTAAGTTATTTACCACTTACTTACCAAACATAATTTTTCCCCCTTATGAAGACTGCTTTATAAAGCTATGTATATATTCTCACCACAGAATTTCAACTATAGGTTTTTCTAATTCTAAAGGAGCTGTGCCTGTCCAACGCTGTTAGAAATACAGGATGATCTGTTTACCAGTTTCCTGACCTCTAAGGATGACTTTAACATTACAGGTAAGAGATTCAGATATCACATACATAAGGAAACAGCTTGGTTGTGAAACAATTGAAAGGCTCCATATATTACCAGGAAAGAAAAATCAGACTACCTTAACATAATAAAGCAAAGTTAACGCTTTCCTTAAGCCAATTCAAGATGCACGTAAACACTTACTCACCTGAAGCATAGCTTCTTTCTGTGGTACTGAGAATGTTCTCTCCTCAAATGAGGGTGGTTTGTGAGTGGGTGGAAGATCAATCCTGTAGTAAAGAAAGAATGAAATATGACACACCATGTTTGTGAAGTCCAATTGAATGGTCAGATATTAGCTGCCAGATGACCCAGCACTCAGTACTCAGGGACAATCACCTTTCAGTCAGCAATGACTCAGGTATGATATGTTGTAATGGAACGTGTCCACCACTGGCTATTATTCAGCCACACACTTTTTGTAGAAAAGCACCACCTACAATTTGTTATTTATTCCATACTGTGTTAAGCAAACTGCACTTCCCCCCATACACTCCAGCTAAGGAGGATTAGAGACTACTGGTATCTGTCAGTTTCTAAGTTACAACATACAGCTTGAACAACATTTTTAATTATAGCCTTTCCTTAAAAAGCCTTTGAGAAAGTTATTAATCAATTCTTACATGCAAGACTTTTTCTATTGTAACCTTCTCAATGAAAGCAAATGATTATAAAAGTATTTTAATGTTTAAGATAGTTCATATATATATGCTTCAGATACAAAATTTAAGAGAAACAAACAAGAAAACAGCATTTCTAACCATGTTAGAAATTGCTCAAGACTCTTGACTCATCTTGCTAGCTCGATGCAAATGAGAAAACTTATTTTATGCCAAAGGCTCTAAGTTATTTTACTCTAGTTCTCATTAACTATATGTACAGACATGAGCGACACTTTCATTTCTCATTCAGATTAAGTGTTAACTGTATATGGGATGTGAGAAAATGCATATTTACAGATATTCAAAGCCCTTGTCACTTTTTTATACATGTTCCAAACAGGATCTAGACATCATCCACTTTAACTGACAAAATCTTTTCTGACTTTTTTTGTTTCCTTCTTTTTTGTTTGATCACATTGGGTGGTGAATAAAGTAAACTGCATGTCTGTGCCAGAGACTTGAAGAAACAACCAACATTCCAGAAAGTACAACAAGTCAGTAATTTCTAAGCACGCATCTGTGGGAGCTTGCTTAATTTTACAAACATAGCAGGATTAATTTTACGGGGCCTTCACGTCTGCAAAGCATGGACAATTTACTTTCAAGTTAGACCCACAGTTACAACAAACTAGCAGTCACTGGCATCAGTCAGGAAGGGACTCTCCTTTGCCCTCCAGTTAAATCTGTGAGTAGTTTTCTTTCAAAAAACCCCAACTTCTCAAGAGATAAAACATTATATTAACTCTGAAGTCATTCTTACCTTTCTCATTTCTTTTACAAAAATGAAAGTGTGATTTTACATTTGTCTACTCTGAAAACAGAGCCCTGAAATTACAAAAGCTGAACAGCTGCTAAATTAAGTCAGATGCTTAAATTCCTGTATAGAACAAATGCTTTCTGCATATTGCATTCAAGTGAATAAAAAAAAAAAAGTCCAACACATACTCACACTTTGTCAAGATAGGCTGGCCTTTTCTTCCTTGGGGTCAGCAGCACTGTCACAAAGATGGTAATGATAAAAAGAGCAAGGACTGCTCCAATCACAGCCCCTGCTACAGCAACAGAAGATGTCTGCTTAAAGGGCACATCTGCAATGTGATAGCACAGATTACAACTTTAAAAAGTTCATATACTTTCAATACTCAGATATTTCAGTGTTGTTCTGAGAAATGCTTCTTCCTTCCACCACCAAACAGAAAGCCTTGTCCTGCACTCGCACTTTTGCAGTATTGCCTCAACTTACCTAACTAAAACACTGGGAGAATTAAGAGAGGTCATGAAATCAAAACCTGATTTCAAAAATTTCATGGACTACTTTTAGTAAGTACTAGCAGCATGCTTCCGTTCTCAATTTCAAGGTAAGATGACATTACAAAACATATGGTTTGCACTTACATGAGCTAACAAGGTGTTAATTCAAAAACCTGGGCAACTATCATTTATTGACAATCTTTCTTTAAAGACACTTAAGTCTGCAGAAAGCTGAACAACTCTCATACTGAATTAACATACTTGTCAGTCTTTAAAGGCCACTCCTTTTACTATGCTTAGAAATCAATTTTTGAGTCTCAAAACTGAAAAACCTGCTAACATACTTAAAATCATCAGTGCTTCAAACGTGCACCAACAGGTTCAACAAAAAAATTTCACAATTAGAATAATTCACGTCAGCAGCACTAAACACCTACAAAATTTAGGCAGTATACATTAAATAATGCTCTGATTTACACTGATTACTGAATCAGAAAATTTAACAGCAAAGAAATTGAAAACTAACACAGTTCTATACCTGCAATATATTTCTAAAGCAGTCTACTTCAGCAATTATCCAAATGCAACAACCGTTCTCTATTTAATCTCTTACTGAAAGAAATGTTGAGAGCCTCTTCAGCTGCATGTTCTATTCACAGATAAAAACCCTGAAACTATGCAATATGATTTATCAGTTCTTCAGATTTCTAATGTTATTCTGTGTGTATGCTGGAAAGCTGAACAAAATCCCTCAATTAAAAAAAACCCCAAAATACAACACTTGACTTGCACTCTAATAAAGCAATTCCTGTCCCCTCACTGCTTATGAAAGATCTGACATGAATATTCCCCTGGGGTCACACTCACAAAGGTTTATTTAAGTAACTTGAAAAAAACTGAAAAAAGCTTTTTGTGATTTCCTTAATGCCAAGGAGTAAAGTCTTAAGAGTAGCAACTTGCAGAAGTTACTTCCCTCAAGATGATTGCAACGCACCACCTTTGGTTTACATAAAGGCTTTCCTGGCATAAGCTCCATGTGCCCATCAGATACCAGCCTGGACACTGTGAACTGTTCTGGCTTTGGCTGGCATAGAGTTAATTTCTTCTCAGGAGCTGGTACGGTGCTTTGGATTCAGCATAAGAACAATGTTGACAGCAAAAACCAGAACATAGGTGGGTTAAGTGTTTATCCTAAGTGAAGGACTTTTATTCTGTGTGTGTGTCTCACACTCTGCTGTTGAGGAGCTGAACAAAAGAAAACTGGGAGGGAGCATAGTTGGGACAGGTGACCTGAACTGCCCAAAGGGATATCTGACACCACAGAGAACCGTGCTGAGTACATAAACTGGGGAAATTACCCAGAAAGGAGTATTGTGCATCACTCATTTGTTTTCCCCCCCTTTCATTATCATTATTAATTACTATAATTATTATTATATTTTACTTTGTTTCAATTACTAAACTGTTCCTTTCTCAACCTACAAGTTTTGATTCTCCTCCCCATTCCACTGGGCTGGGAGGAGAGGGAGGCAGGGGAAGCAAGTAGTTGTGTGGTGCTTAGCTGCAAGCTGGGCTTAGAACACAAGCATAATTCATAATTTTCCCTGAAGAATGAGGACATTAATCAGTGGAAGGCTCATCTAACCACTGCATTGTAACTGGATTAAGCTTAGCTTACACTGGGTGCCCTCTTCTTTAAATGAGAAAGTCTCAACTAACTTAGGTCCAGAATTCCTGAAGATGCTTTCATCTTGTGATTACACCAGAAGAGTTTCTGGACTGCTTCATCCTAACTTCATGGTGCCTTTCCTTCTGGTAAATTCTGCTATAATGTTAAAACATCAAAAAGTATTATACTTTCAACCGAAGTCTGGCCTTTGAGTCTCATTTTGGGTGAGATGATAATAATCACCCATTTGCTTCTGAACACCAGAAAAAATAGTAATATCCCAGAGCAAGTGCAGTGACACAGAGGAACTTAAGTGCAATTACCACAGGGCACGTTTAATTTGGTTTTTTGAACTGCTTTGACAAAACATCAGTCTAACCAGCAGAATGATCATAAACTCAGGCCACCATGCCAAGCTGAACAAGCCAGAGAGCACCCCTAAGATGCATGGTGCCACCTACAAAGCATTTTAACCACCAGAAATAGATGGTAATTGATTAACTCCAAGATATACGTTTAAAGCAAACAAAGACAACAGAATGAAAAAACAAGGCTATTTTAAAGTATGCAATTCCTAGTTAGTTTATCAGCTGTGCTTGAAATGAAATGTTTTGGACAGCAACCACCTCCATTTATCATTCTCTTAATCTTCTTAAAAGAGTTTCTGAAGACACTTGTTTTATAAGCTTAGGATCTCCAAGGGGAAATACTAAACAGCCCATCTCAAACAGCTTAAACACTTTAGTTCATTCTATCCAGCCTCTGGGTTTATTGTGCTTTTCCATCTCCAATTCTTAAGAACATACCTGTGAAACATTTTTGAACACTACCTACGTTCCAGAATGTAAGAAAAAGTTTATTCACACAACAGCCATTTGTACGTACAATCAATTCTTTTTACAGTAGACGTAATGTACAAAACATTGCAACACGCGTAAGCCCTATCCCTATTAATAACTTCAACTCCAGAACATTTCAACTTCTTAACCCATAGGAATTAAATATATATATATTTTAAAAATCAAAGCAAAAAATCCACAGAGACAAAAGCAAGATATCCCATGTGGAAAACTGGTTTATGGTTATGTTTATTTCCAAGTAACACCATCTTGTAAAGATGATATATCAAGTATTTTTTATTTGAAGAGAGGTATAATCTCTTTATTCCAGAAATAATTTGGATCAGAACCCTCTGCTAGAAATTTCTCTCCTTTTCTTGTGTTTGCACTCAAACTACAGATAACCACAATATCACTTGCTATTGTTTCTGAGACTTTGGTCAATCATGTTTCAGTACTCCATTAATCCAAACCCAAACTTAAGTTGTTTAGGGATGCTTTTCCATTTGAATTTCAAATAAAGCTGTTGTCTTAATCTTTTTTAAAGACATGCAGTCATATGCAATCACAGTGTATTGTCTACAACGCTCAATACAACTATTTTTGTGAAGCTCTAAATGCTGTAAGCTACCAAACATCATGAGGATAGAAAAGAACTTCCAGCATGAATGCTCATGAAGCAGCTGTAATTATGCAGCCTATTTCACGTCAACGGTAGCAGAGACTTTTCCCTTTTCAGGTTTCAAATACTAATAGCCTTATCAGCTTCAATTTCCTCAAGCTAAACACTTAAAAATGGCACTTCAAAAGATTTACTATTCTACTTATGAATTTATCGTTGTTCTGCAATTCATCTTAAGTTATTTCATTCCTCCTCACATAATCAGCAGATTTAGTTTGGTGAATCTGCTCAAGACAAAGTAGAACTATTTCAGATGTCAGACAAGATGTCCTACTTATAATGGATACAATGTCATTTTAAAGAACATGTAAAATCAGTATTGATTATGTGCAGGGAAAACAAATCCACTGCGGTACAGAGACTGCACAAATCATCTGAATTCCTGTTTCATAGACTCTTTAGTTGCACCATTGGAGAGTGCGTTTTCAATACCTGAAGTAGCAGTGCAAGTGTCCACTTCCCTACTAATAATCTGAAACTCTGGTTACCCTCTTCAAAGCAGGCATTGTAACTTAGTTGGAAGCAGCGTAAAACCGCTGTTTTAACTTCTGGTCATAGAAACTCTAATGCTTTTTGGCACCTGGGAAAATAAGCACATTCACATTAGCCTCCAGCTTCGGAATCTATATGGGTGTTTTCTCCTTAGTTGTGTCCAATTGACCAGCTTTTAAATTCAATGGTAAGATTCCCACAAAGCCTCCAAAACAGGTCTCAAAAATTGCACCCTGTGTACTTGCAAAGAGCATCTTGTATGCATTAATGAGTTTTGACATCCTGCCAATTGCAGGCCTAACAAAACACCTTACTGTATGTATCCAGACACTAGAATAAGCTTTAGAAATCAATGACTATAAAAAAATAACTTTTCATCTTATTCAAATACAAGCCTTTGACCTGTTTACAGTTACTCCTCAAAATGTTGTTCATAAGTTAGTTTCAGTGCAATGACTTAACTTTTAAGTATATAGTTACAAGAAGGCTCATTAAAATGCTAAGAGGTATTCATTTTTATGCAGAAAAAACCCTAGAAAATAAAGCTTTAATTCTGCTGTAACTCATTTTAATTGGTAAAGTATTTTCTATATAGAAGCATTAAGTTTACTGTGGATGGTACCTAGATTGGAGTAATTCAAAGCCCCCAAAGATTATATTTGATCATTGCCTTGGGTAAACTTATTTTTAAAATAGAGAGCCAAGACAACCACTTTTTACTCTTAAACAATATTGAATGGCAACTTTAATTTAGCTTTTTTTTTTTCCCCCTCTGACATAGACCAATATAAGCACTCTGCGTTAAAACTCAAATCTTAAACAGTAGTACAGCATTGGGAAAAAAAAGCAGCTCAAATACATTTTCCCCAGATTCAGTATTTCCATTGTGTCAAGTCACAATATAAAAACCTTCAAAAAAAAGTTTCAAAAAGTTTATTCCTCCTCTTGTGTAAGTATAAACAATCTGAAAGTGACCAGCCAATGAAGTGAACTGCAGGTACACGTTTAGTTTTCAGTGGTTACTACACATACCACTCCCTCCGAGATATTACCGCGCCATCTAAATGAGAAACAAAGTCATCATCGTCGTAAAATTCACCACGCATAAAACCCATTCCAAATGTTCCACTTTCATGGTAATCCATTGGTCTTTCATAACGGTCCTGGTACCTGTTAGTATTGTCTATATTGTTCAACTCAGGTTTTCCAGGGTCTTCTAAATAATCTTTAGATATTAAGTTCATTGGGTGCTTTGTTTCTTTTTTTATACTGCCAGGGTAAGAACCCATATCATCTGACTGAAGAACATCTATTTGTGACTCTTTTTGCATATCTGATGGTGGAATGTAGCTCTTAGCAAAGTAGTCACCGCGGAATGTCTTTCTTCTCCTATAGCAGGCAACTCCAACCAGAGTACCGAGAAGTAACAGTAACAGAACCCCACCCACCACGCAACCGACGATGATACCCCAAGTGTCGTCCTGCTTTGCTGGCTTTGATGTTGGGAAATTTATTATTCTAGGTTCTGTTGCTAAACCTGTGGTGCCATCGGTCGAAGGATGCCAGGGAACCGTGGGCAGTCGAGTGGTAGTAGTAGGAGGATCTAATGGAAAGAGCAAAGAAGTAGACAAGACACAGAAAAGGCACAGAATGTCAATGCGAGCTAAATCAGTTAAGGGTTTATAAGAAAGCAAAGTTGATGGGTATGTTCTACAATAGTTTTTCATTCTCAAGTTCATGGCACTATGAAAGTCTTAAATTACTCACAAGCTTTGAACTAGCTTCCTTACACATGACTTTGAGTTAAGCTGCAGCAGAACAGAAAGTATGGGGAGTGAACAAAATAAAAATAACCTTCAGGTAGACAATTTGCCTTCCTCAAAGTAAGGAGAGGGAGTTTTTCCACTCAGATGCTGACTGCTTATCATTATTTACCTCCTCCAAGGAGGAAAAACCCAAGCAGTCCTCTAACTTTCCATCCAGTCATAGGAAATTCTGGATTAAATTAATTGATTATGCCACAGAGTCAATTATTCCACATTAAATTCCCCATTCAGAAATGATTCAGGGCACTGAATATAAGAATGAAAAACTATGAGTTGTATGCTCAGTCAAGTGAACTATTGATTTTTAAGCTATTCTCTCCAAAAACATTTGTTTCATTAATAAAACTTACTCAGCCTCACCTTGGGATTAGTGAAAGAAGCATAGTTAAAAATGGCATGTATTAATCTCAAAGTAACACTTATTTTGAGCAAGGAGCCTTCAGGTCTTTAAAATAATAAAAAAAATGAAACATTTGAACTAAAAATGATTTCTATGCATTCCTTCTATAAGCCATTTGATCCTTCATGCACAAAGAAATTTCCATATTTATTCCTCAATATAAAATACCAACTGATTTCATGTCAGGTTATGCATGTAAACAAGAGACTGCCAGATACCAAGCTTCTCCAGCATGCAGCTTTTTCCTTTGTTCTTTAGGTCTACTGGAGATCTGTGCATCTGTATTGCAGATAAGGTTCCAAGTGACAGGCTGATGACACTGAGATTATACCAGTCAATCGTAATATTAAATACAACTGCACTTCTTATTTCTATGCCACACTGAAAAAAAATTACTTTTTGCCTTGCCCAATGCAAGCTAATTATTTTTAAATCAATAAAGCAATACTAAACATGTTATTATAGCTTGAACCTTTCAGAGAGAATATTACATGGACAGCCAAGTAGCTCATTATATCATGTTATTTAGTTAAATGCCCATAAGCAAGATTCATGAAAGGAGTACTACCACCACATTAGAGGCACCCTAAATTTACCACCACAAAGAGTAAACCAGATAGAACTAGAGCTCTGTCAAGCTTTCAGTTATTTGACAAATCACAGTTATATAGCCATAAATATGATTTTTAATCTTACTACTCAGAGACAGACATACAATTTTCTCATACCAGACAGATTTCTCACATTTGTCATGATCACTACACGCCTTGCTGCTGAATGCAACATTTTAAGCATGACATAAGTAAAGTTTTACACAGATTTTCAAAGGGCATAATTATATTCCTTAGCGATGTAAAAAGTGATGGTTCGTTAGGGAACTATACATAAATGGAATTAATTTCACAGAAGACATGGAAATGGAACAAGAAAGATGCACTACCAAAATGAATAAGAGGAATTCAGATTATGATTTAGTAAAAACTGTTTTAAAGTGAGTTTGATAATTTAACAAAGAAGTAGAGATTAAAGAATCCAAGTTTACCAGGGTTCTATGTCCCACACATCCCTAGGTCAAGAAGTTCAAACCTCTCTTTCTTGAAAAGGTATTTGCTTTAGACAAAAGATTTGCAAGCTAAAATACCATTTCAAATAGTATCAGCAAAATCCTTCCAGGCTATATGTACTTGTTTGGTTTTAATTAACTGGCTTCATAATTATTTTGCCTCTGATGCTGAGGTCTTAAGTCCTGTCCACAACCACAAGTATGTAGTATTTGCATCCTGGCAAATTTAACCATGGCATATGTGAAATAAACACAGTGGCAATTAGAACTTCATTAATATATTAGAAATTCAGTGTTTTACAAAAAGTTTTTCCTTCAAAACTTCCCATTCATCTACCAGTTGTCAGGTTGTCCAGCTGCATTACTGACAAGCACTAATTAACATTAAATCAATTGCAAACACGGGATCAATTAAGCATTTGTTTATATGTATTCCTGCAATATGTAACCATGATACCTCTAAGGTTTATTTGTTTTGGTACCTTTTAACGTTGAAGAATGACAAAAAACTGTCCCTTCTTGTTTATAAGGCCAATTACAACTAAGAATATGTGAGCTCACTCCTGATGTCACCCAGGGCTTTCTAAACGTAAAACTAGCTTTTTTTTTTTACTTCCTGTACCAAGCAAGTTTCCCAAATACAGAACAACATTAAGATCAGGAATGCCAAAGTTTTATGTCTACCTCATAATATTTTCCTTGCAATTCATATCTCAAATGACGTCTCCAAATCAAGAAAATGCCACTCTTATATATGGCTATGAAAGACAATATCATTTCATATCAGCAAGTTCTTTAACTATAATATTTCACACAAT
The DNA here is from genome assembly GCA_013397915.1 of Daphoenositta chrysoptera. Lineage (NCBI taxonomy): Eukaryota > Metazoa > Chordata > Aves > Passeriformes > Daphoenositta > Daphoenositta chrysoptera. Next base: position 388,072 of record VZRO01006222.1, read on the forward strand.
CACTAATACATGTTTGAGTTTTTAATGCTTTCCACAAAACATTAAGGGCATCATTTATATTTTGTTTCATATGGCACTTTATTCAAAAGCAACTATTTCCTACTGATGACTTCCTTTAACATTTTACATAGGACCCAATGTTTAACAGCTCTTGTCTCTTTCACTGATGAAGGCTTCTGTTGTTGTACAAAGCACAACAACATATTAAAATATCCATGTGGGTCAGGGAGCTGAAAGTAGCAGAAATTCTGGAAAATATTTGGGTTTAATTTAAATGCATCTTGATTCCAGTTTTTGTCTTACTATGTTCTGGGCCCTGTTCAAACCCCTATTACATATACCCTGTAATAATGATGAGGACAAGCAAAGACCCCAAAATTTCTTCTACTTTTACATAGCTACCACCCCCATTAAAATAAGAGATGTAACTGAAAAAAGCAAAAACCAATTTTCTGATATAAATATAGCAAGTCAATTGCTCCTTCCATGCACATAAAGAAGCCAAGTTTTCCTAGCTGGTTTCAAAGCCTTTGACACAGTTTTCTGCCAATAAAAGCAAGACTTGCTCTTGACTTCAAATGAAGCTCTGATACCACCTCAAATTAAAGGACCTTGGTCTCTGTGCACTACTTAGTTTTCACTCAATTATCTTCCAGATATTTCCCATGAAAGTCAGTACCAACTTCCAACAAAGTGTCAGTTTGATATTTTTCTTTTTCCCTTAAATTACTAGTTTTGATATAGTTTTCACAGCTCTTACAATACAAACAACTTATCTTTGGCAGGTGAGTTTCTACAATTAAATTTAGTACCGGCATCCAACTACCATGACACGTTTGGTGTCCCAAACACGACATCTTCCCGCTTAAATTCTCCTGCAGTACAAAACCCTTCAAATGTGTGGGACTCAACTCTGCTTCTGCACCAATTCAAAGCCAACAACAAGCCAAGTGTCAGAGAGATGAAAATGGAAAGAGACAGACGAATCATCCTTAAAACCAGACCACTATCTTCGAAGTCTTAGGTTTAAGTCCTGTCTTGGTATTATCAACTTATCGTTGTAAAAAAAATTAACTAGAGAACACAATATTCTTAAACCATAAACCATTTTGGGTTTAGCCCACTATGAAGTATTTGAGAGGTAAAGTGACCAGCTCTATAACAGGTAAAATAATTCGATACCGGCACACTTTCCTTGGGTTAAAATTTGTCATTTAAACATTACAGAAATAAAGTGTTGGAAGGAAAAGTTTCTTGGAGAGTTGTTGTGTATTAACATAGACAAAGTCTGGTTCCAAAAGCCACAACAGAGTGGCCAAAAATAGTTCTCCCTATCTGAAAAAAAAACCAACCCCACACCATTCAAGATGGTCCCTTTTTTGCCTCCTACAAAAGACAAGGATCTGCTATCAATTACTTATAATCCAAAAGTGAGTTGGCTTTTACAAATTACAAGATGTCTCTTTGCATATGTCATTTTATTGCGTGGCAAGTATCTGCCTATATATGTATTACTTGTATGTTTGCACAGATACACACTTACTACTTTGTCTTGCTGTTCTTCCTAAATTATCCTTAGATGTTAAGTACTTAAAATTTAAATAATAATTCTGTGTGGCTGGGTCTTAATAATTGGCCCTTTCTTTCAGCTGCAGAAAAGCTTGTGTAGCAACTCCTTTGTGACAGCAGGGAAAGTCAGCTTTCCATGGTAGAAGACTCTGAATGTCTGAGCGTAAATGATTTGGAAATTCATCATTCTTTCTTTCTTTCTCCAACCATTGCCACTCTAATGTCAAGTAATAGGTGAGGACACTGCATAACTCTCTCCCCACAGTGTCCTGCCTACAAAGGTTCCACACTGGAGTTAACATTTGTGTTAGGATTATTTTCAGTGTGTGTCTCCCCCCCTGTATTTTGGCAGCATAATACTAAGATTGGTACCAACACTTTCTCTCATCAATCATCCACTTTCCAAGTTCAGTGTGCTTCTATGGTTTCTAGCTGGGATTTTCATGCACCAAATAAAAGATTTTGTAATGTTTTTGGGACACAAGAGAAACTTATTATTAACTTTACCTCCAGCATGGAAGAATATTCAGGAAGACCACTGAAATGTCCAAGTCTGCTAGACCAGGAAGCAAAAGCCCTTTGCTAAAGAGCAGTTTGTCAATATCCCTTCCAATATGTAATTTAGAAAATAAAAGAGTGCCTGTATTCACAATGCACTCTCAAAACAGAGGTTTATATATGAAGCAGCAAAAAGTAAAACCAACAATCAGACTCTGCTATGTTAATCCTGACAATGCCCACTCTACAAGAAGGTGACCCTGTACTTACAAACAACACCTTCCTAGGATTGCTGCCTAACAAAGGCTGGCTTTACTTTTAACAAAAGTTATCTCTTCCAAAGGCTGTCATGACAGAGGAAGTATGTTCCTACCTTAATGCAAGTCTCACAGGTCACCTCTCCCTTGCAAAGGGAGAAAGGGAAGGCCTCAGTAAACAGCATGAAGGTGAAGAAACACAGAGCCAAGAAAACAAAGTTCAATTCCTTGTGTAAGAAAACTGAGTAAATCAATATTGTACAAGGAAGGGCTTTATATATCAAGCTGACAGCTTGTTTTGGTTAACTGTTACTTCAATGCTTGAACTCCGAGAGGAGCATGACTTGCTTTCCTGGACAGCTAAGGAAAAGGTTTAACTTTACATCATCAAATTAATAAAAATAGCAAAGATAGCTGTGTCTTAAAAGCAATATAAAAAGAAGTATCAGGCTTCAACCACCATTTAAGTATTTCTCTATTCCTATAAAGATGTATAATCTCCCAAAACAAAAAGCCGGTGAATTTACGATTTAGTTCCTGTCAAATACTTTTCTTTCATTTCTGTACTCCACTTCAAGAATATTAACAAAGATTAGGAGCACAACAGAACTTATTAAAAATATAGCTTTGACTTTTTTAACAAGGACTATCAGGACCAAAAGCAATTTTTTTCTCAGCTTACATTCCAATCTTACAACACATTTCAACTTTTTTTCTAGCAGTTAAAAAGCTTAACAACTACCAGCATTGTGACTGTTCAGAACCATTGACTTCATAAATCCTTTTTGACAGCTTCATAATTAAAATTTGAAAGATGGTGTGATCATACAGCTTTGTCCGTTAACTTCCAAGTTTCACTTCACATTTTATGCCAAGTTTTATACAGTGGCTAAGAGCAAAGACAGAAAAATAAACTAACTGATTATTTCAGCTTATTGCTCTACAGTACATCACTGCCACGTTTGCCATTAATAGATACCTGTTAAGTCAAATATTAAAGGTGGTAAGTGGTTTGATTATTAGTCACTTGCCCATCCTGCATCATTTGAGGGCATTTCAGTTATTTAAAGAACCAATCACACTGACAAGTTATTCTTAAAAGTTACAATAAAATGTGCTTAGTATTTGTTTCTGAAAACAATACAGGTGTTACACTAATAATTGCTTCACCTCTCCCATTTTTATCAAGTCTCCTATAAATGAAAAGTTTATACACAGTGCTTTAAATCGGTTTGTCAGCATGATCAACGTAACACTTTGGAAGACTGAAATTTACTGTCAGCTAAAACCTTTGTTGTTACTGGTGCAGCTAACTGGCAGGACCATGACCCTGTGTGATTCCTCACTAAGTGAGGCTCAGTTTTGTCACTCCCTGAAAACAGCCAGGGTTTGCTAGTTGCAGCTAAACTGCTACAGTACAAAGTTGCTGAGCACAGCTGAAAAGCCGCACACATGTGACAGTGTCCGTCAGTTCACAGCAAAGACCAACTACTGCAGCTTAACTGTCTCTGCACTGAGCTGGTTTAAACTGTTAAAATACGAGCATTAGGCTAGAACATAAACCATTATCACTGCCCAACTAGCCTGTATGCCTACTCTGCTTTTCAAAAACTTGATTCATTTTAGGAAATATTATCTATGATTTCCTGGTTGGCCTGTTTTAGTATGTTAGCTGAAAAAATAATTTGAATGACAGCCTTCTATTTTCATGCATGACAGTAACGGTAAAAAGCACGACGTCTACTTACAGCAGATGATATTCACAAAACTGACAATTTGAATAACAGTGGACTTGAAAAAACTTCTCCCCGCTCCTTAGAGTTAGAATAGGGCTGAGAACAGAGCTATAAACTGCATTGTTATTTTTTGAGCAAGTTTATTTGAAAGTTATATTCTAGTCAAACGTTTCACCCTATTTAATGATAATATTATAATTTTTTGAATTGACATTTCTTACAACGTGCCAGTTTTTGTAATTGTTTTGAGGCTGCTATGCAGCCATGAAGTCTCCTCCATAGAAGCAGCATTAGAACCAAAACATCCAAAAGTAATTTTCACAGAAATAACTTTCATAACAACTGGCAGCACTTGAAGTCTTTTATATTATATAGAATTCTAGCTATTAAGTTCTTTACAAGTAATTCCACTGTCTCAAACTATTTATAAGTTTTCAGTTAACTAGCTCATTGACTAGACAGTTAATTAGAACTTATTAGCTTTCCACAGTGGCCTGCAATGTAGTTATGGCACTGAATGCAACACCATCATTCATTCCAAAGATGCAGACAACTGTCAAAAGTGGATTCTGACTGATGTGGTTTCAAACATCTTGTACTTAAAGCTTTAGTCTTAAATTCTCATTCTCATTTTAATCCTTAAGTGTTCATACAGAGTTTTAACACAGAAGTCATCTCTGTATCCTCTAACAGGCCAGCATGCACTCTGACACTTAATTTGCTGAATGAAATAACTAATGTCAAGAACTTACTGAAAAGCAACAACACAATACAACAGAATGAAGTTTTAATTTTCATGGCTATTATCTTCCTTAAAAAACCCTAAATATTAGCATTTATTGATCAAGCTAAATATTAAGCTAATTTACCTAATACCTTATGGAAATCTGAACAGCTTTTCAACACTTGTACAGAACTATTCATGTGTACCACAAGTCATGCTGTTCTTTCACAAAAAAGGTGTTACGGTAAAACATTAATTACATTGTGTTAATGATACGAGGATGTGTGTTCCAACAGCAGTAGTGCTAAAGAGACACACAAATTTGCTATATGATACTAAGTAGATCAGCAAGAGTTCTGCATGAGGTATTTAACTTGATGATTACTGGGTATCTGCATCCCGAGAAAATGACACAAGTAACTGGAACACAATGCACACATTCAGAACATAACCCTAACTTCCTTAAAACAGAGCATCTTTAGCTTTCCTAAATGTAGTTGTTCCCCTTCCACCAACATCTGTTTTTTCAATTTATTACAGACAAGGTACTGTTTATTGCAGTCAATATGTCTTGTCAAACACAGATTAACACTGCAAAAAACCATCAGTTTAACTACCAAGAGAAAATAATCATCTCAGAAGCACCTTAACATTAAGAATTTCCACTACATGTTGCTGTTCAGGAGTGCTATAGCTTTAAATCCACACTTTCAACAGCTTTTCACACAAAAAGCATATATATTTCACATATTTCATGCAGCAACTGGCTCTTCAGTTTGCTAATTCAATCACTGACAAAAAAAAGTTCCAAGTTAACATACTGTCTTTGGTGAGAAGTAAGACTTACCTAATATGTAGATAGTTTTCTGATCACTTCTCTGACCAAGGGCATTAGTCACCTTACAGACGTAAGTCCCAGTGTAGTTGTAAGTCAAAGGGCTGCTGAACTGCAGAGTATTGTTAACAGCCAACAGTCCTTCAGGCCACTGTCCATCCAACCTAAAAGAACAGTTATATTTCAAACGTGTGTATTTACAACTAGTTTAAATAGAAGTAGTTTAAAATAGTATTTCCAATAATCTGTAGAATGGATTTTTCACTGTGCTCTGACACTTTCAATGGGCTTTCCTTCCATATTTTCACTGTACACCTGAAGATTTATTTTAACTTCTGGGCCAAATCATTTAAATGTCACATCTGCTGGACATAGCAAGCTGTCTAAAATCAACACTACTACAGCTAAGAAAACAGCATCTCAAAAGAACTTGGAGGAACAAGACAACTCAAGCTCGGAAAACTAAAGGTCTAACTAAGAAGCATTTCTGCTGTCAGGATTATCTGCCAGTTCATTTGCATCCAGCCGAGCTATCACAGTAAATATTTCTGTCCATACATACTTAATTTAGAGGACATTTTGACTAGAACTTCAAGCAAAAGCAAGAATTTGAGCAAGAATTCAAGCAGTTTCTCCTCTCCTGACCTACCTTTTCTCATCTCCCATCACTTTTCTGTCTAAATTACAGCACTGAAATGGAATGTAGTACTTGGTGATACACTTGGGGAAACAACTGGTTAAAAAAATGATTTTTTATCAACTGACTTTTCTCAGTCTGTAATTTCCCTGTACAATTCTGTCTGAGATTGCAGTAACAACTGTGTAAGCACAACAGAAAAAGGGGAAAGGGCAAAGAGCCTGGAACTATTTTAACAGAGCTGCCAACTGCCCATTAAACACCTGTGTAATTTCATGCCATTGAAACCCATTTTGATTTATCTAAGTACCTATTAACAGCTAAGCAGGCCTAAATCAACATTTAAACTAGATCACTAGATGACAGTATCTTGAAAGCATTTAGCAAGTGTGATTTTTTAAGTAGTTTTGAACAAAAAAGCACCCATCACTTTAAAACAGGTACTCAAATGAAAAGAAACAAACACTCCACAGTTAACAGTAAATGCAATCTTCAAAAAATGTGGTTCAAGACAACATTCCTACTCCTTTGCTGTGATTATTGCCCAGAATTGCTTCAGCCAGATAAAGCTGATAAAAGCCATCAGGAACATACTTCATAATTCATAGTACCAGAAGTATTTATTTCAAGAAACATAAAACAGTCAATTAGTTTGAAAGGTCTATTCTAATAAAATTCTCATACGTGCAACATTTTAAAATATTACTAACCACGAAAATATCACTACCCCAGTAAATACAATGTCATCTTGGATTTCAAGGTATACCATTGGTTGGTAAGGTAGTTCTACAACCTATTGTAATCTGACACCAGTAATGCAGCACACAGTTCAACACGGTACTTCTCACTTCTTAAAGCCCAAGCTACCCTTCTTTTACATGGATTTCACCCCCTACACATCAAGTTCCTCACTCACCAGTACTACAGCTTTTTGGATGGGTTTTGCTGTTGCTTAAAAAGGCACACCAGGTTTATTACAGAAAATTCACATTTCCTATAAAAGTTTGTTCCATTTTAAGTTTAGGAAATCTAACATTGACCTCTGAAGCTTGAATGGCTTTAAATGTATTTAAATAGATTTATTTCTTCTAGAATTGTGAACAGTGGTTGTATTGATTAGTTCTTACATATGTTTGAAATTCAAATGAGACAACTGAGAACCCAGTGCATCTGAAGAAGCAAATGGTGCTGCTGTTAAGAGCTTTTTTTAAACATAGGAAATTTTATGTGCTGAAATTTCTCATCACACTGATTTTGAGCTAAGCCTGGGATGGGGATGGCAGTCCATAAATTCATGCAATGTGGATGCTATGTAAGCTTTTTAATTTTTTCCTTAGAGGCATATGTAAATAATAGCTGGATCCTTACTAGATTTATTGGTCTTTGCTCTACATGCTGCAACACACACAGCTTAGTCTGCCTTGAGTAACTAAAGAGACTTTACCCTGAGAGTAATGACAAACTGTTTAGGCACATAAATTTACAAGATATCCACTCGCTTGTATTCACACAAACACACATCTTGTATTCTCCTTTTAAAAAGCTGGATAAAACCATTATGACCAATACAGGTCATATACTCTTTGTTTCCAAAACATGCGTTTACAGTAAGCAAAGTCATTATACCGCTTGAATCGTGTGACAAGTCCCTTCTCATAAACATTTACCTGGTCCACATAAATTCCATAGGTAATGGATTTGCATCAGCATTACATTTGAGCTGAACATTCCCTCTTCCAATGAACCAGTTTCCATCATAGCCAGTTACTGAAACTTCTGGGGCATCTGACAAAAAAAGATTTCATCTATCAACAATCACAATTTTTACATTAAAAGTGAATTGCATGTAAGATCAATAGAGCAGAAAGGTACTTTTTTTTTCAGGTTTTTTCTTGAGGGGGATGTGTGCTTTAGTTGTTGGTTGCCTTTTTGTTTTTAAAGAACACCACTAAAATACACAGAGAACATGATACAGTTTCAAGTTACAGCATTAATATGCAGCAGTGAACAAATTGTTTTAATCAGTACAACTTTCATAGTGTGTTTTCAGCAACCACACAGTGCCCTGGGGAAGTGAGAGGACTTCAGAAAAAAAAGAATCAGTTTAATGTTTTTGGGAAGTGAGGAATGGTAACTTAGAGCTACTTCTCACTAAGAAGATCCAGCAAGGGATCAGAAACAACCTTGGGAGAAACCAGGTAATTAGGAAATCACCAAAAAGTTCACAGATGCCAACTATAAATATTAAATTATCCACTGGCATCAAAATGTAGAATTATGTCATGGCTCTAAAAAGCCAGGAGGTGATTTTAGAGAGGCCTTAGCAAAATATTCAAAAGCCAAGGAACAGATGAACCAGTATGATTTGGGATAAGCTCTGGAGGAGAGATGGAGGAGCAGTTGCAAAGCTGGTAAAGTGTCAGGGAAGACTGAAGAGCATACACTGCTTCTCACTTGCTGCTGTGTACCTTACTATACAATTTTGTTAGAAACTCTGAAACAGGCATTAACACTAATCTCAGGTAAAAATGTTAAGACCAACTTGCATCCTCACTTCACTTTCAATAAGAAACAATCCTCTTACTCACTGTTTGAGCCAATGATGGGAACAAATCCTCTTTAGTTTTATTTCTGTATCAATGGCCCTCCAATCTAGAACTTCATTTCAAGAACAATAAAATAAAGCAGTGCTAATCACTATTTTATGCCAAAATAAGTGATTCTTTACCAAACAGAACAAAACCAAACCAAAATCAAATTCTAGACAAGTCTACTTTTTCCAGCCACTACATTTGTTCTGCTTGAACTGACAGACATCCGTATTTTAGGAACTTTAAAGCAGCACACAGCCAAGACAGGACACCAAAGGAACAACGTGAAAATAGTTGGTTTTGTTCATATACGCACTGTCTAATAAAAAAAATGGACCACATGCCTGAAGTTTATTTGTCTTAACGGGTTTTATCTAAGCAACATTGTAAGCCACCTTACTTTGTATTCATGTGTTTTAAAAGCCATACACTTTTTAAAGAAGCCTGGTACATGTTTGAATCACATGAGCAATCTGAAGCTGAATAACAAATGCTAGGCATGTATGTACTACGTTCTTGTTTCCTTATGCTAGTTAGAGTGGACAAACCTTGGTGAATAATCTGAAAATAACTTATTGACCACCACAAGACCTATTTTCAACTTAACATCTCAAATATGAATCTTCATTAGTATTCTTTTTTAATTCTGCTGAAATTGTAAGACACTACAGTTTATGGATCAACCCTCATGTTTACCCATAATTCAATATCCAAAACAGTAGACATGTAACAGTATTCTAGCTTCATGACTTTATTTTCAATACAGAGACCCTAGGCTTTTATTCCTGCCTGACCTGCCTCTTATCACAGCTTTTCTATAGTTTTAATTTCCCTTATTTTCCTGAAGCAGAAAGTGCCCATCTCCTTCCTGTGGAAGGTATACAGTGATTAAGAGGGTGGTTGCAAGATACAGACCAGGCAGTAATTACCTCACAGAATACTTACACTGTATGTCCAACACGTAAGGGTATCGTATCTCCTTTTCAAAGGCAGGGTGCCTCACAACGCAAGTTATGTGTCTCCCTCTTGCAAATCGTGTAGGGACAATCACATACTGGCTTACAACTGTCACAGTTTCATTTGGAAACAAAGTAGAGGTGGATTCCATTTCACCAAGGCCTCCTTCCCAGTCAATCTGTGCAGCAGGTTTTCCAGTGGCTGCTGTACAAGTGGCTGCGATTGTCCTGTTTGCACCATCTATTAGAGGGTTTGGTCCTTTCGTTAAGCTCACAACAGGTTCAACTAAGGAGGGGGAGAAAAAGTAGATTTAAACAAGAAAGACTCCACATCTTTGAAACTGTCACTATGTATAAGTTAGAAAAAATCGAATCCATTTGCAAATGCTCATGTTAATCACACACCCTAGACATAAGACCACGCATATCTCAGGAGATGATAGCTCTACAAGGCTTTGGCTGCTGACTCTACCCCCCTTTGTCCATTCAGCCAAGTTCAGTGCTGTTCATTCGCTACATCTAACGCACTGCCAGGGAACTCCAGAGAGGTTAGGTCCAAAATGCCAACTGCAGTGCTCCAGTTACAGTGTCTGACATCAGAGAGCTTAAGGTATTAGGTTGAAACTACACTACAGGTTTTTTTCAAAAGCTTAGATTCTGCTGCATTTTCCAGCATTCAAGGATTAATCTAAACTGTCAGTTTGTGTCACTTGAAAGCTACTTCAGTGTTCTAACATCCAAGATGAAGAGTTTAAGCTTTTGTTGATCAGTACAACACAAATGACTTCCATGCTGCATCTTTATTATATATACACACCACACATTAAATAAAGGATCTAATACGTACACAGTACACGTAACTGTATATAAAATTTATCTAAGTTTTCAGTATACAAAGTAATTATTCCTAAATAAATTAAATTTTTGCCTATATATATATATACACATTCTTGTGAACAAATCCCTATAAACGCTTAAAAAATGGAACTCAATACTAAGTCTAAGACTAAAGAAATCTGCACGTGGAAGGATGTGACCTCCTCGTAAAACCACTGCTCACCCCAAAATTTTAGACTTGGGGAACACACCTCTTTCTAAAAGGAAGTTGAGTTCCTCTTGTACAAGTCTACTGCTGAGGGCCATATACTAAAAAGCTTTTAAAAAATTTCCTTCTGATTTAGCAAATCTGTTTCAGCCCTGTACAAGCCACCCACCAGTTGCAGCCCAGGTCAGAAAAACTACCTGGTGCTTCAGATACAAACCATGGTTAGACTGTTTCAGAATGGCCCATTTGTGTCACCAGTTCTGTAAGGAAAGGTTTGCAGTAGTACCAGACTATTCCACAATTCCCGGGCTTTTGTTTTAATCTGGCTACTGTAGTCCTCTGAAGGGAGGTCATTGCTACTCACCATAATGCTTCAGAATCCACCTCAGTGGATCAGCCCTCACTAATCACAAAGCAGAGACAAGGCTTGCAACTTCTGTGCCTTTCAGTATCCAATAAGAAGGAGAAAAGTTAGATCATGGAATTTCTTTCCAGTAAATTGAACCTGACCCACAAACACATCTTGTAAGAGAACAGAGCAAAGTTCACGGTACCTGGCAAGTTCTCCAACTACCTATACCTTCCAAAGATAACTGGGTACCAAATATTTTCAGCTTGAGCCCTTTTTCAGTGCCAGGATCAGTTTTTGACTGTTTTCTGCTCAGTCTAACAAAGCTCATGTCTGAACAAGGTGGTTTATTATTTGCTCAACGACACTAGAGGGAAAGGCAACTATTAAATGGATAACCTTATAAAAATGTGTGTTTTCTATTCTATGCTTAGAAGTGCTTGAAGAATATAAATTGTTATGAAACTGAAGATTGTTTGGGCAGATACTGAGAGCAAATTATTTTCTACTTTGTTTCTCTGAATGCCTGCCCTCTAAGATTTGTTAGTAACCCTACTGAAAATAAGCCAGTAACAGGTTTTTTCTGCCAAGTTCCACACTCACTCTTCTAGATCTGAAGCATTTCTAATAGAGTTTCTTTCAAAATCTGATTCCCTGCTTTCCAACACCTGCAACAGCTAGAGCTTTCTTCAATAAGCCTGGATATCTGATGTACATATGAAGCACTGTATCATCTGGAAAAAAAGCCTTTAAAACCAATGGAGAACTTGACATTACACAGCTTTGTTACTTGACCCACAATTTGGTTTTCCTGATTTAACATGAATCCTACTGCCTTGTTCTTCCCAAGTCACTGGTAGTGACTTCTTCAGTAGCTTCTGTAGTATTACTGAAATGCAGAAGTAAACACCCAAATTTATATTTAGAGTTTTACATGCATGAAGATTCTTTTTGCTGTATTCCTCCCTTCCCAAGATTTCCATAACAGTAAAATCAACTAAATTAGCAGCTATCATTAACATTTCATGCCAAAACTGTAGACTCCAATAACTTCAGCTGGAAATAAAAGCTTGATATGTTCTAGTCCTTTGATTTTTCTTAAAAAAGAAGTATGTAAATGCATAATTTTTCCTCTACCTCTTTGTGAAAGGATACATAAGTAAACAAGATCTCTTAGTTGCAGTGATATCCAGACCCAAAGCAGACTACTCAGTACTGTACTTTCAGAAAAAGTCTTCAAGTAGCCACTAAGCATGATAGACTAATTTAAAAAGCCTACTTTCTCCTATGATTATCATTATTAGGAAAAAACCTACTTTCTCAAGTGATACCAGAGATTTGTCAGTTTGAGTTCATTGTGCAATACTTGGTTTTACACTTGTCAACCAGAGACAATGGTGAACTATTCAAAACTACTCAGCCTCATAAAATATACTTATTCCTAGTCCTATGTGTTTCTGTGCTTCAGGTTTTCTTATACATCACCAATGTTTGGGCTTCTACTGTCACATCTTCCCATAAATTTTGATTCTTGTACTACACAACAACTGGAAGATAACTAAAGAGCTGCATACTGAAAAATGGAAAGCAACTGCTGTTAGGATACTTATTTCTTTAGTTTATCATTCAGGACTACTTTGTCCCAGCAACTGAAGCAAAACCAGCAGAGGCCCAGCTAATTATTCTATGGCCTTTCTAGATGTTTCAGTCATGGATTAAGAGAAGTATCTGGTGAATGAATCCATAATTACAAGGGGCCACTGGCATCTCATCTCTCACAGTGCAAAACAGTTTTACCATTTTCAGTTTGGAAAAGAGATTACCCAAAGTGGGCTGTGGAAGTTTTTTTGCGATAAGTTTTTTTTTGGAAGTGTAATTTCTATATGCAATCCTCTTATCCCAGGACCATTCATTGTGCCACATGAACCACACTGAATTGTGTGATTTTCTCTGACTTTCACTCCTTGCAGTGGTGGTGGAGGGCACAGGAGGCAGCTGGGAGAGCATTAGAGAAGCTGCTACCACCCACTCAGTAGAAATGTTATGCTCTATTCAGGTCAAATGAAAGATGGTGAGGACAAGGCTTTGTCTGGCAAAGGAAGCCACCAATCCCCTAAGATCCAAAAGCAGGACCTGCTTCCACAGTGTAAGAGTTCTATCTAAAGCAACATTGTGGCATGAATTATATTTGAGTATTAAAGACATGATGGCTGAAGCATGGAAGCTAGATGTGCAGCTGTTCAAAAGGTCTCAACTCATTTGCTAATCTGTGCTTGCCCTTTCACTGACTCATGACGACCACCTACTTTAACCCTGCTTATTCTACCTTCACCTTACGTTCAACATGGACAAATCAGAAATCTCTCACTGCTCAAGTCCTTACACTTCTTTACAAAAAAATAACATAATACAGCATCCAGACAAGAGCCTTAAATTCTACTGCATTAGGTTTTGAAGGAAAAAAGCTGATTCTTGGTTTTCATGTACTTCATAAGCCTTTTTCAATTGCTTCTGTTAGTTTTAAAACTATTCTTCTGTGCATACTGGGCACAGGAGGTCTGGATGAAATTGGCATGATTACAACACAAACAAGATTATTTCCTCCTGCCATTAAATTCACTAGTTCCTTGGTAACAGCATGACACTGGGAATTGTCATCCCCTTCGTCACAACTGACATGCACTTGATTAACTTCTTTCCGAAGCAGTATTTCAAGTTTTTATTTTCTCTTGCCTCAAAACCAGCAGCTTTATCTTTCTGTGTACCTTATCCTGTTTGCTAATTAATGCTTTATTATTAACTTATTAAGGTTGTTTTCTTGTTTTAGTAGTTTGGGGAGGGGGAGGTTTGCTTGTTTGTTTTAAGGCCAGTCAGTTCACTAATTTGTCATCTATTTGATACTTTTTCTTGGCCCAGAGTATTCGGTAGTACTTAAGAAGAACATCTACATCTCATCAACTAGCACTTCTCAAACACCATTACTTCATCAGAACTGTCTGAGAGGATCCAGTGTCTATACTGCCTGACATACATCATCTTTTAATTCCTAACTGGAAGAATTTCTGCATTAGAGTGTCTGGGATCTAACCCATGGTGACAGACCTACACCTTTGACACTCATCCTTCACCTGTAGCATTGGTAAGAGCTAGGCTACCTACCTAGCTTTTTCTTCTACCTTTTAGAAGAAAAAGACCTACTTTATCAATACCCATGATGAGAAATCCAACTTGGCAAGACAGAGTCAAACCAAACCAAGTACTTAAAATAGTCATGAGACAGCACTCAAGTTAGGAACATAAAAACTATGTCAGCTCTCCAAACTACCCTGTGACAAGGCATCTCTTCTGCCTTGAGACACCAGTTTGCCTCAATTAGTCGGCATCTTGGGAAACCAAAAGCTTGACACAAAAATTATTTGCCATTTTTTGCACAAGTTTAACAAGGTAAGTTTGACAAACCAAAGTTTTAGATAAGTTCAATATATCTGTTTGACCCTAAAAGCATTTTCATATTTTCACCATCTTAACCTCTTCTTTTACAGTGCGTTTCCTTAAGACAACACGAAGCACTAAACAAAGCAAACTGGGAATGGGTAAAATCACCAAACATGGCAAGTCTGTTAAACTCAGGGCACTTAAGAGGTTCTAAACATGGTCTTAAGGGATCAATGCACTGTGGCAAAACACAGGGCACTTTATCTTGGAGTTATTTTTTCTTCCATTTATCTTCTGTGCCTCTACCTTACAGTGTACAAGCATCTACTACATGATTAAGTATGTCCACGACACATGGGAAAGAAACAAATTCTTTGCTAAATAAGAACAGACAGGGACTAGGAAAAAAGGCAATCCTGCTTCAAGTGGAAACAGCCTCAGGACAGGAACTTCTTTCCTTACTTAAGGGAGACTTTTTTAGGCCCGTGGGAGAATGCAGTCAGACTGAAGATTTTTTAAGGTACATCAAGATTTAAAGTAGAGCTGTTGCATGCCTTAAGATTCTGATGAGCTTGGAATTGCTGAGTTCAGGCCAGCAAAGTTCACAAGTTATTAATTTACAGCATATTCTGAAAATCACCACTTCCCCACTATTTTGAATGTGTAAGCCTGCATGTCAGTGCAGCAAAAGGTTTCTAGAAGGACAGAAAATACACTGCCAAGGCCAAAGAACTTAAGTCTAAGAGAGGTTTGGCTACCTAGCAGTACATGCAAGTGAAGCTGCTGCAAACTAGGATAGAAAGGCATCTTTGCAAATCACAGCTGGGTTTTGCCATTTAGAGGTTGATACCAAATCCTGAGAGACTTAGAGCAATAGGTAACCATCTACATCAGTGATGAAAAAAGCTATGATCAGAACCACTGTATGCCTGAGCAATACTTCTTTGCCTGTTTCAACTGCAATTTTTCATAACGTATATCTAATTAAACAAGTCGTGGTCCCTCTATACTTTCAAATGTAGAATAATAACCACACAGGACATACATGTGCTTTCCAAGTTCCTCCAAAAACCTGAAATTACAACTGCAAATTGGACACGACTACTAAGGTGATCTGAAAAAAAGAATCTTAGAAAGAGGAACTGACTCAAAAAGATGAGGCAAGGCAGTAAGAACTTCCCACTGCTTACTGGTAAAGTACAATAGCTGAAACCTGAAGTCAAAAGACTGCTACAATAACCATGGACATAGCCACTTGCAGTACAGATGGAAGTCAGATGAAAAGAGAGCCATAAGACCACATGCTCTGTGCCATCACATAGAATTTTGGTCAAGTTAAGGGTTTCAAATTGGATTAAGCCAGTTGCTTTGTTGCATTTATTTTGCCCCCCCTTGTGGTGAAAGCCAGTTTACATCCTGTGCTCCAGCCATCTGATTCACCCCGTTGAGTATTCTACTCCTATGAAAAGCAGGTATCAAAGACTAAGACATGACCCTAAAAAGCACATCTGCTTACAGAAACAGGTATTGATGACCACCTCAGCTACAGAAAATATCATTTGACTCCTGGCAGTAGATACAGGAGTACCTTACACTAGTACAAGAGGAATACTACTGTAAGGAGAAGGCACTTCAATAATAGGCTTTCAAGTTTCAGAGTAATCATTTTACTTTACATTGCAGTAACACCTGAGTTACTTGCACTTCAGCACTAATTCCTTATGACAGCAATACTTAACCCTCAGCAAGAGGGACAAAATTAGTGTAAACAAACCCCCAAGTTTATAAAAGCTTTACATTATGACTATCCACAAACAGTCAAGAGCTTAAATTGACTCTTCCCACAACTCCCAGCAGTCATTTAGACAGTTTTACTTTACATTTACACTGTGCAAAGAACAGTTTACATCACCAGCCCTAAGCAGCTATATTAAATCACTATGTTAGCAACCATTTATAAAATCATAGGACTGAGTTTGAAGGGAATTTTTGAAGGTCATCCAGTCCAATCCCTTGCAATAACGGGGGACAGCTTCAACTACACCCGGCTGCTCAGAGTCCCATCTGAATGTTTCCAGGCATGGGGGCATCTACAACCTCACTGGGGACTCTAATCTAATTACAGATCATGGATTATTTCACTGAGACAACCAGTCATCAGCAGGGTTTAGAAATACCTGCTTTTTCTGAAGACCAGTGACTACTCAGTACTAACTGAGGGAATTTAGCCAAGGTGGTAGCTAAAGACACATTCAGCAGCTTCTCAGCCCATACACACAAGTCCCTGGTATCAGCATTGTCTGTCAAAGCTCTAAAGCACTGTGCTAATACAAACTAAATGTCTGTATTAGCACAATGCCTAAACAGGAACTGGTTATTTATTTTTAATAACTAGACAGTCACATAAGTTCTAAAGAAGCAAGACCCAAAAGAAGTCTCCTTTATGACATTAGTAAAAATAACACACCTGTAATGAAAGACCAGCAAACAAGTATTTTGCATTTTCTTTAGGTTAAATGGTAAAACACAACTTACTAATAAGTTAAGAATTTTCCTCATTTCACAAAGAAGCTGACTTACCTAGTACTGTTAAAGTTGTTGATGACTGTGTATTTCCAAGTGGGAATGTAACTGCCTTGCAAATATATTCTCCTGCATCAGAAAAGCTTACATTTTTTAAGATGATTGTTGCATCAGTAAGTGAGTAGTTTTTAAATGCCACTCTTCCTTGGTATTCTCCTTGAACAGATATTCCATATTCAGGGTGATGAACAGCAATAGTCTGTGAACTTTTACCATACATCTTCTCCCAAGAAACTTGTGTTATTGTTTCATTTACATCAATTATGCATTTCAGTGCAACTTTCTTCCCCCAAACTGCTGTCACATGTGGATCAACAACTGGTCCAGCTAAGGCACCTAAAAACAAAGCAATTGTTAGTTGCTACCCAAATAAGTTATGTCTTTTGCTTTCACAGTAAGGCTTCTTCAGTAATTAGCTTACCTTTTTAGAAGAGAATTCCCACTTTTTTCTGAATAACTGATTCACAACAGTGTGGAAATACTACAGAAACATATTTCAAGCAAAACCATCAAAGCTAGGCACAGATCAACCATTTTTCAGAGAATACTACCACTAATACACAACTTCACATAAAAATGACCTGACAACTGTGTAACAGGTGTAACAGTCTTTTGGAAATTTAACTGGATATGAACATTTTGTCAGTTCAGATTTACCAAAAAAAAGTAACAAGACATGGTACTTTTTAGCAGCCTGATTACTGACACAGAGCATCAAGCAAAAATTTAAGGTAAACTACTACACTTGTGTTTCTCCTTAAATAATCTTTATTAAGTCTTCTCTTTTGTAAGTAGAAACAAGTGAAACTTTTAGCACTTACCATACCAGTAAATACTTCAAAAGCAAAGCAACAATTAAAAAAACAAACAAGAAAGTCCCTATCCAAATCCCCCTAACAAACCTCCATGCTTGAAGTGATAGCCACTCAAAGAACTCAACTTGAACTTTCCTACCCTACTTCCTGATGGAGAAATTTACTGTCATACATATGCAATCTTTCTGCTACACTCTAGTGGGGTGTC
This sequence comes from Daphoenositta chrysoptera, assembly GCA_013397915.1. Classification (NCBI taxonomy): domain Eukaryota; kingdom Metazoa; phylum Chordata; class Aves; order Passeriformes; genus Daphoenositta; species Daphoenositta chrysoptera. The sequence goes on from VZRO01006222.1 coordinate 406,310, forward strand.
TTTACACAAGATCTTCTCTCACAGAGTAAATATGCAAGAGTAGGCATAGTCAAGTGCTTGCTTAGGATTCAATGTATTTCTGTTTAATACCTAAAATGCCTTCCACAGTAGCAACTACATTCTGAGCTCAGCATTTTACACCACTCTCCTTTCAAAAAAGGAAATCCACTAGGACAAAGCAGTTCAATATACCACAGGTGCATAATTTCTTTTGCCAAACAGATGCTCCAGAAACTTCACTCATTAGTTCTCTCAGAGCAAACTAACCTGATGAAAAAGAACCCAAGTCTTAGTCCCCAATGTACTTCTTTTTCCTGTGTTCAGATTTTAACAGAGCTATTTCAAATGCTCTGATTCTCTCCTCAGATACCAAATGAGTACCCAGGCTGTTACTGAGGAAGTTCACCAATGAAGCAAAAGTCAAGTATAAATTTTAGTTGCCCAATCCTTGTAAGCATGAAGAAGTCATTCAACTTGAGACATGAGCTGCCTTTTCACTCACCAAGTTCACACAAAAGGCAAGCCACATGTACAGGAAAAAAAGTCTCTATATGCCTTTATGTACAAGTCCATTTTTAAAAGCTTTCCACTTCCCATCAATTGATTTTTCATTGTTCAAACCATTTCTGAGTCAATGAAGTCACCCAAAAAAGTGATTTAGCTACGGATTCATTCAGTATAAAACTACTAAGATCAATAGCATGAACACCTTAAGTTACACAAATAAATCAAACTAAGCCAGAACTTTAGATCAATATTTTTGATACATCAGTCACTAAGTGGGGCTGGTAAGGGGACCAAAAAAACCAAGAAAAGTAAAAAAAATCCTAATATGTTTCATATAGAGAATACCTGCCATGCCAAGTAGCTCAAGAACATTCTGTCAATTCTCCTCATGCCTCTTATCTAACACATGATGGTGACAGGCACCCGAAAGTGGGCAACTATTTGCAAACTGGCATGCACAGAGTTCTGCCCAAACTCTTCACTTGCCATTGCTACATTTAAGCATAAGGTGGAGTGTTCCTTAAAAAGTATTTGAGTATTGCCTTCTACCTTATAAATAAGGCTCACAAAGTTACACTTCTGAAATGTATTTCAGAATGTTCAGGATATATATGTTCTGTAATGTAATTTAAATTAAGAAAAACACACTTTCATTCAGAAATCAGCTTTTTGCAACATTTAAATCTACTGAATTAACCTGTATTAAACTTTAACATAATGATTAGCTGTATATAACCTCAAACAACTTAGTATAGAAAAGCCCCACAAGTGAACTTACAGAAACTGCTTAGACTTCTGGGGAAGGTAACAAACTGAACTGGAAAACCATCTAATTGAACACAAGCTTTTTTTGTTTCCTTTTACCTTTTTTTTCTTTTTTTTGGACAACTCAGCTCCCAGTAATTGGAGGCTTTAGGTACATAAAGATGACCATAGTACATTTTAAAAGTCAATACACAACCATTTTCCCACCAAGGAATACTTCTAACAGCTCATTTGTGCCATGAGAACATTGTGTTCTCACATGAATTACATGAATATTTTCAGAAGTCAAACTTCTTCATTGCTTCTATTTTCAAGATTTACAGACCGAACCGAACAGGACTCATATACATTTATAGACATAACCACACTTGTAGCTATAGAATGTTGATCAGTTAGATCTTTTTCCTTCACCTCCAGCAAGGGAGGTAAGAACTAACAGATCACTACTCCAAATTTTACATTTTTACACTTATCTCATCTTCTGACCCATGTTCAGACTCCAAAGACAAAAAAAAAACCAAAATCAGCTTATGTATGAAAATCACTTAACATACAGCTCATATAACAGTATATAGACTCCAAAGTGTTTAAAGCTCTAGAAATAGTTTAAATCTGAAGTGCCAACACCACATATTTAATTTGGAACAGTATCTCCTGTTTAATCTCCATCCAGTTATTATTTAACTAGCTTCAGTTGCAGAGCCATCAAGCTAACAATTCAAACTAGCAAGCTAATCACCATGCAGATACTCAGGCCTCTCCAAGACTCAGGACTCTAAGGTAAGTATTTCCTTTGATATAAAGACTTCCACTCAAGAGTCAGTGTTTTGTTCACAGATTGTTGTTGAATAACAAGCTACATGTCTCCTCCAAAACAACACATTTAGAGGCTTACAATGCACAAGGTTCTGAAGAACAAGACACTTGAAGACCACCCTATTCAGGTCTTTAACTGACCCAAAGTTCTGGCACATAGGACATACATTTATTGATTTAATGAGGCCTAGTCCTCCTCCTCTTGAAATCTAATACTGAAATCTGACTTTCTCTGCTTCACCTTCACAGTATTTAAGTCTGTCATCCTCAACAAACCTTATGGATACAGTTTGTATTCACTTAGTAATTAAGATGTTTTGTAACTTCTCAAGGTAAACACAACATCACGAGGTTTTCTTAATTTTTTTCTTTATATTTGTCCAAGTTTTTACAGATCTGCCTTCCCTTTCCTTTTTGCTCCCTTGAAAGATGTTAAGACTGTCCTGTACTGTGTCACACGCAGCCTGATAAGACTGCCATCTCAAGCACCTTCACATGATTCAATTTTAGCTAAGTCCCTATGTACTAAGTGATTTTTGATCACAGTGATCCAATGCCATGCTGGCAATAAAGTCAAGAATCTTACCTGAAACAGCAAGGTGCTGACTCTACTCATGTAACTTGACAAAAAGTTTGAAGAGTAAAGAAAACAAAACAAATCCCTAAGGCTCACGTCTAGCATTAAAAGCCACAGAACTAGGTGCTATCAAATACTGACTACGATAAAAATCTGTTCAATATCAATTCTTAATTAAGCTTCTACCACTAACTGAAGAAAAGATACTGAGGAATTATACCACAACCATCTTAAAACAAGAAAGTATTCATACTATGAAATGACAGAATACTTCCCACATTTACAGGCTTGTTATTTTTTGCAATAAACAGATTTAGACTTCCTATATGAAGCAGCCATGCACAAGTCTAATTATAAAAGAAATGCATTTTGTTACCCACTTAACAGCACACTTCTGGCAAGACAGAGTGACCATAATGACACTTTCTAGCAACTGATATCCCACAACCTGCCAACTATTTCCACAAGACAACATGGCCAAACTACAGAAGAGAATAAAACTGAATTTCTTCCCCTCTATCAGCAAGTTATTAAGCTCATGGATATGTGGCCTTAGCACACACTAGTGGCAGGGAACTCAGAAGAGTGGCGCAGAACAACAAGAACACCCCATTTTGGTGACAGCAAGTTACTATGTCAGCAGAATTTCCCATGGAACACTCTTAAGGTCAGGCTAAGCATTATTGTTGGGTCAGTTTAATTTCAACTGACATCAGAAAGCTTATTCTTGCAGTCCTCCTCCTCCTGTGTCAGCACTCATCAGGTACCTAAAAGACCCCTACCTACAATAACTCACTTGTTCTCTTCCTGATTTAACCTTCTGAATTAGCTCAGTCAACCACAAGTGGCAATGTAAGTGATGCAATGAGCACAGCCCCACAAATCTAGTGGCATTTTGAGATTTGTTTAGCTGGGAAAGCAAATCACTTTAAGACACTGCAGAAAACAAGCTGAAACCTCAACTTGAGGCTTTATAAAAATATATGCTTAAATGACTGGGAAGAAGCCAGTGTGTCCTTTGAGCACCAGGGCACAATCAAATTACCGTGTCAAAAAAAGATCAGAACCAAGGAATGGAAGAGATTCAAGATGAAGTAGTACAAAATCCCTCAATAGTAGCTTCCAATTAGAAGTGCTAAGAAAGGACTTAGGAAAAAACTGCACTAAGAACAAAGAGATAGTATTATAACCTAGTGTTACTCTCACTTAAGGATCTGCTTTGTCACAACCCTTGCTTGGAGTGCTAGTTTGTCAATCAGTTTTTTGGGGGCAAGTAAACTGGGATTAAAAAACACCACGAGATTAGCTACCATAAGCATTGCATTTACAGGACTCAGATCAAATTCCCTTTTCGTACAGTACTTGCCTTATTTTTTAAAGAAGAAAACCAGAGAGCAAAACCATCTCAGAGAACAAATCTTAAAACCTTGTTGAGTGTTTAGCACACAATATAGCAGGCATACAAAAGCCTACCAGAATGTAAAAAGTTTTGCTGAAACAAGGCATAGCAATTCAGTAGTCTGAAGCCTAGACTACTGAAACTCTCAGGCGGCTTTTTAATTTTACTAAAGTTCAAGGGATCCTATCTTTTGAATCAGAGGTCAGCTTTATCTAACACCAACAGGAAACTGAGAACATTATGATGTAGCTCATGCAAATCCACCACTTGGAAATGGTTCTATGAACTTCTGAATGTTAACTTTTTACACCTGTAAATGACCCAAAACAAGGTTCCAGTCTTAACTTTGTTTATGGCACTAGCAGCTCTCCTTTAGGTGACTTTAGCCTGACTTAGAAAAACCACAGTAACAGGAACATCATTTCAAGCTGAAAATTATAAAACAAAGTTGCACAAAGCTGTATCTTTTCCAAGCATACCTAAAAATCAAAGACTGGCAACGAGAACTGCTTGAGCATGGGAATGCTGGAAGAGGTCAATCTCTTAATTTCAGTGCTGTCTCAAAAGTTAACTGTTGCTGAAGGGTTTTACTAACATCAAGCGGAAGACAGACGGATTCTCAGTTAAGTGCTATCACAGGAAGTTCTGCAGAATTCTGAAATACTCTGAACCTCCATCTGGCTGCTCCTAAGGGTACAGCTGACAAGATATCACACCACTGAGCCAGGAGGCTTGTGTTACTCTGCTCCTTCATTCCCCACAGCTGATGGAAGAGACTGTCAGTTATCTCCCTCTAGTTGCTGAATCAACATATGTATCTACATAGAGGGAGTAAGGAATAGTAATAACTGTTGGGAAGGCTACAGCTACTATTTGTAAGATAGCAACCAGAGCCCAGAGAGAGGACTCACACTGCCTGTTAAAAGGCCAGGTAATGCAACACTGGACAAAGAACTGTCACCTTAGGACAAAGGAGTCAAAGATGACAAAGTATGCAAACCTCGTCAGCTCCACGATAAACAATTACCAGCAAGACTGACACTTGCAACACAGAAAGCAAAGAAACAGATTTCAAAGAGACAATTTACTCCAATGCGTCAGGAAAATTAATTCACAAACTCCAGAGGTTTATGTCCAAAAGTCCAGTAACTTTATTTGAATAAAGGGAGAGGCCATGGACATTTCCCCATGGGTCTCTCAAATTGTTGGGGGATGCAACCCCCTTTTTATCCTAATTCCCAGCTGCAACACCCTGTTCCTTTCCCCATTGGCTGAGGTACTCAGAAGGTACAGACTTCTCGAATTGCCTAGTCTATGCCCCCCTCTAATATGTTTTTGTTATATAAAAGGAAAAAACCTATTCATAATTCTATTAAGCATTTGTTCTTTTTCTAGTTCAGGAATTTAACATGGCCTTGGCTGAGCAACAGTCTGTGTTGATTAGTAACATCTTCTAGAACTGAGAGTTTTCTTCTGTTACTTCCCTATCTCTAAGCTCCTAGCCCTATCTACAAGCAGATTTCGCACAGTCTGTTTGTAAAGACACATTCATCTTATTCCTTTCAAATGCAACACAAAGTCAAAGAAAAAGTAGTTGCAACTCAGAGTTTAACATTAGCTTGAGCTCAACTCATACAGTCACGAGTTGGAGCTTCAAAAAAGCTCTGCCCTTGAAGTCAGACATGGCTGTTACCCACCACTCTTATTTCGAAATGCCATTTTCTCATGGGGACTGGTGCTTCTGTTCTAGTTTAACTCCACATAAGATAGCACCTGTGCCCCTGCCTACTCTGCTTCCCACCATGCTGCACAGACCTTTAGTATTAAGCAGCAGGACAATCTAAGACACTAGAGGAAGAATGTTAGGCTTGTGGTTCAAATGGAGTTGGGAAGGACACTCCTAGCCAATTTTATAAGGTTGAAATTTTAAATGTGACTGCTCACAAAGAATGTTTACAAAGTCCCATGAACTTTAAAACTTCATCTGGAATTTTGATTTAACATCAATGTCCATTTTACATGTTGTTACAATATAATCTTCTATACATACTAACACATAGCAAATTAAGACATACATGTTTATCCTGATACTAAGCTTTCAAATCTTTACAAAACATGTTGAGCTAATAAGTAAGGCATGCTATGAGGCAGCTGGAAGTTCTTCTGTAATGAATATTTCCAACTCCGTTTAACCAAATCTTCCAATCCCACCTCCTTTAAAAGGAAATAAGTAAGACAATGAGGTACTCTTTTCCCAACAAATGGGCAGGGCTCAAAAGCAGGACTGGAGGAGAACATCTCATTCTAAGTCCCACTCCCTCAAAAAACTAGTAGTAAGAGTAAACAAGTAGTTCAAAAGTTATCCATATACACACCACTATTTCCTAACCACCACAAAATGCTTCACACTCCCATTGAAATAAATTCAAATCCCTGAGTATCAGAGCTATAGGTATAAATACACAGAAGAGATTGAAACAAGCAGTCCTTAATATAACTCAAACCTCTGACTGGAAAGTTCATTAAAGAGTTCCAGATGATCTTACAAATCCTCTGAAACACAAAAGATGAGTCAATAGTTCTGACAAACTTATCTGGTGGGAAAGGTTGAAGTCCTCCTCTCTAAAGTATCCAGTTTAAACACATAAACAAAATATTTAACAGATAACTGGAGGTCAAAAGGAGAGTTGTACATCTGAATCTTAGAGGAGCTGCTGACTAATGCATTATATACAGAGAAACAAGTGAAGTTACACATAACAAGTCAGGCAGAAAAAAACCTTCAAGCTGTAGTGGGTCCAAATTAGACTAGCAGCCAGCAGGAATAGGTCTAAGTAACACATACAGGATGCTAAATAACTGGTTAGAGAGCAAAGAGTGTTCTGAAAGCCACAGCAAGTGTACGGTGATTACATTTCAAGAATTGAAAGTGACACTATAGAATATGCTAATATAGAAGTACACTCTGCTCTAGCCAACATCAGTGAGGCTCCATCTGGAGTTGTTCAGCTTGAACAGCACACATCATATATCAGCCATCTAGAGAGCCTGAAAACAAAGTGTGCTCAAAGGCCTAGAAAACATGACCTACAAGAAAGGACTGGAACAACTGATTATTATTCTCATAAAAGGTAACCTGATAAAGGTCCTAAAGTACTTACACTGCAAAAAGAGAATGCCTGCAATACTGAGAATGCCTGTGAAGATTAGGAAGGAGATAAACCAGCAAAGCAGTAAAAGCAGTAAAAAACCCAAAAACAGAAGCACAAAAAACAAGCAACCAAGCTCACTTAAATAAAGAAAACCTTTGATGCTACAGAACATGAATTCCTCAAATGAACACCACGGCCAAAATGACAAATCTCCACAACCTTTAGAAAGGTTTGATATTTAGTAATTAAAAAAACCAAACTCCCAAACTAACCTAAGATGATCCTGTACATGATCAAGGATTTTATTGGCTTCATTATTGTAAGATTAACAGACATTTTTAGTAAAGTAATAATCCAGTCTTCCTTCAGATTCTTGTTAGCCAATATGACACACATGCTGAAGGACTTAAAAGAAAAAGTCTCATTTCAGGAACTTACTTGCAACATTTCACTCCATACACTTACACCACTTGCTCTAGCATGACCATTGAGTTCACCTGGACCTCACTACGGCAAGAAGATTTCAGAATACACTGCTTTTACAAGTCTCATTCCCAATGCTCTTCCTAGCAACTTGCTGTTTCTTCACCTGTGTTTAAGACTGTCCTCCACTTGCTTTGCAAATCAAGAATCCAACCCAGTTACACATGAAGAAAATAATGAAAACATGAAGTAGAAATTAACTCTGAAGATAGCTAGAATGACAAATTAATTTCATTTTTAATGCTCTGTTAGTAGAACTTAAAATACATTACGAAACAGAGCAGCAGTGCTTTCAGCTAACACATACTTTCCTAAAACAGATACTTACTTTCAGATACTTTTTTCATCCTCAGGTCAGCTGCATTTGGGTTTAACTTGAATATTGCAACTTGTTCAAATAAATAGCTACTTTCTTATCAAATATATTTCTCATTTCCTTTTATCTGTATCCTTTAGTTACATTTTCCAGTAAAAGTTCTCCTTGTCAGAGTGACAGCCAGCTCACAGCAGGTAACCAGTCTCCTCTGTGACTTATTTTTTTGTATTCTGATCCACAAGCAGATATTAATCTTTTGTCATGTGTTTTGTAAAAAGCTTTTAACTCTTCAAAGTTGTATATTTAACTCCCCATGAAATCTGTTAGCCTCAGTTTCTCCTCAGCTGAGCCACTGCAGCATCCTCAAATCACTCCTTACAAACAAGTCTTATTCTCAGCAACAGGTAAGATTTAGGAGAAATGACAGCCTTCAGCTTCGAGAAAAGTAACTCCTGAGCATGTTCAATAATAAGTTATATTATAATAATTGAGTTATAACCTTGTGCTTAGACATAACTTTAACATTGCTTGCTTAAAATTGATTTTAAAAGCTCAATTTCTTCATTTATTTGCAGGGCTGACTTCCAGGTGATGACAGAAATTCCATTCAGGAGATACACAGGAACACCTAATCACATAGTGTTAGTCAGCTAGTGCTTCAGCTTTTCTGACTTCTATATATAAACTGCCCTTCATGATACAGACAAAAGTCACACATTACACATAAATTGACAATTTCTGGACATCAGTTTATTCTTAAAAGGTTTCAATTCTAGCATACTCTTCAAGTCTAAGAAATTTCAAAGCTGGCATTACTACACTTAAAGTTCAAAGAAGATGCTAATACAACATCATGACAGAGGATATGCTTCCCAACAGTGCACTGCCTAGTTCACACCTTGTACAGGCAGCGGCCTTCAAACCAGACCTCTGGCAAAATTCACAGAACTGACCATCACATACTCAAGGCCTTCTTCGCAATGATACCAATATTATATATAATAACAATAATTCATACACAAAGTTTAATACTCTCCTCCACAAAGAATGCCTTAGGGGCATCACTGAACATCCATCTACACGTCAGCTTTCGTAACTATTCAATCACTCGGTTTCTTAAGGTACTTCAAAACTCCATAACTCGTCTTTATTCCAACCTGCTATCAGCAACTTGTAGTTATGTATAATTAGGGCACCTCATACTCCAGGAAATGCAATAGACAAGATCCTACTATCCTCCAGCACCACCTACAACTATAGCTTCCACCACATGAACTCTTCCAGAAGAACTTCCCAGATCACAGTGACTGCTAACTGGTCTGGTCAGATAAATACCCTGCCACTTCCTTCCAGACTCCAGACCCCTCCACTCCTTATTTGGAGAAGCAATTTAATGCTATTGAATGCTATTATAATATCCACCTTTTTTTTTTTTTCCAAGGGGAAGACAAATTGGGGAGTGAGGGATTGGGCACTAAATATCACAGAAGTCTGAGGAATAACTGCTCATCACTTCTGCTTCATTTCCAAATGTGGAAGTTACCAATGACATAGCAGCATATTCTGTTCCACCTAGCCACAAACTTGAAAAAACGTGGGTTGGTGTTCCAGATGCCAACCCAGTTCAAAAAACAGCTTTCCTTCCAAGTTAAATGGTTGTTGTTTCCACATTACCATATAATAAACTTGCCATTTCGCAGACTAACAGAAATAAAACAAGGCAACTCAATCAGAACCCAAAAATACAATACAAAGCGTTCACTATAGGATTCTTGTCACTGCTGTTTGTTCTCTTTCATTATAAAGTAGCAAGTCACTTTTCTGCTACACAGCAGTATTTACAGAAGCTGCCATCCTAACCATGAGGGTAGCTATAATGTACATCTTCCTAGATTACCCAAAAAGCTCATGTCTATCCCAGAGTGTAAATTATGAGTATTATTAAGATATTCTTGACTTAACCACTCTGACTTCATTTGTCAGACTGAAGCATGCAGACTCAAGTCCCAGGAATCACTATTCATCAGTACCACTTGCAGAGGGGAGGGAAAAAACAACCAACCAAACTTCAGAGAAATCCTGTGATGTCTCCAAAGTGTTCAACAGGTCATGTCAAACAGAGGTGTAAGCTATAGTGATCATTTCCAACCAGGTCACCTAGCAATTACCCACAAACACAAGTGAACTCCTAGGCACAGGTTTCTTCATAATGCATTTATCATTGGCAAAGGCAAACAAGCTCTAATATTGACATAGAGAATAAATGATTTCATGTAGGTAAAGAGGCAAGGGACCACAAGAGGCCACTCAGTCCTGCTCAAACTAGGTCCAGTTATATCAGACTGCTTGGAGATTCATCCAGTCAGGTTTGGAATATTACCACAGAACACTGATTCCTCAAATATCTTGGGCACCTGCTCCCTCAAGAGAAGTTTTACTTCCTTACATTGGCTCAGGATTTCCCACACTCCAGAGCTTGTTCCTATTCTGTTGCAGGGGAGGATTTCTGAAGAAAGCGTTGATCTACATTCATGATATGTTCTCATCAGGCAGCAAATAAGGGTTCCTTTCCTGCAGCTTTCCCTTCTCCAGGCTGATCAGGCCCAGCTCTTGCAGCCTCTCCTGGCACACCCTGTGCTCCAGTCAACACAGTGACCACTGCTGGGCTTGCTCTGGTAGCCCAGTGTCCCCCTGGTACCTTGAGCCCCAAACTGGACACAGTGCTCCAGTGACAAAGAGAGGTAAAGGATCCCTTCCCTCAATCTGTCATTCTTAGCAGAGCCCAAGACGAGGTCACCTTTCCTTGCTGTGAGGACAAACTGCTGATACTGTTCAATTTGTTGTTCACCACCGCCCTACACCTGTGCCTGCCAAGCTGCCTTCCAGTCCCCTGGACCACAGCCTATGCTGCTGAATGGAGTTATCTAAGTCCAGATGTGGGATTTAAAAATCACAGAATTGTTTAGGCTGGGAAAGACCTTTAAGATCACTGCTAAGCTAAGACTGTCAAGTCCACCACTAAGTCCCTAAGTGCCACATCTACGTATGCTGAATGATGGCACTCAGTTTGATCTGCTCCATAGCCTTCCCTGGCACTGAGGTCTGGCTGACAGGCCTGTAGTCCTCTTGATCCTCCTTCCAACCCTTCTTGTAGCTGGACATCACAGTTGCTACCTTCCAATGAACTAGAACCAGGACATCTGGTAAATGATTCAAAGTGGCTTAGTGAGCACTTTCACAGCCTTCTCAGTAGCGTTGGGTGGATGCCATCTGCCCCCATAGATTTGTGTGTGTCTAAGTGGCACACTGGGTCACTGACCATTTATCCTTGGATTATGGGGGCTTCATCCTGCTCCCCATCGCTGTCTTCCAAGCTCAGAGGGCTGGGTACCCAGAGAACAACTACTCTTACATTAAATACTTGGGCAAAGAATTCATTATGTACCTCACCCTTTGTCGCTGTCTACCCCACATTCAGTAAAGGATGGAGATTTTCCTGAGCCCTCCTTTTGTTGCTCATGTATTCGTAAAAACAAATTTTTGCTTTCTTTTACAGCAGTAGCCTTAAATAGTTAAAGTTCCAGTTGGGCTTTGGCTCTTCTAATTTTCTACCTGCAAACATTACAACATCCTTGTAGTCCTCCTGATGTCCTGCCCCTTCTTCCAAAGCTCATGAACTCTCCTTTTCCTGAATTCCAGCTCTCTGTTTAGCCACACCAGTTTAGCTCCAAGCATTCTAGACACTCTTATGTACCTCTTCCTCACCTTGCCAGCCTGCCTTTCCTGAAAGGTACAAATCCAGCAAGTTGCATGACTCCAGTCATGCAAGCTATTCCACAACATTGCTGGAATCCCAATGAGATCCTAAGCCTGCAGTTGTGCTTATTTGTGCTGCCTTCACAACCGAAGGGATAAAAACAACTTCCATCATATCCCCCTTGGACACTTGTTGATTGCTCCTTGCATCTTAGCTTCTCTTCACAATTAGACAAAACTCAGAGGTCATCTCAACATGGATAGTTTAAAACCCTCCTCACAAGTCAGCAATGCTTTTGGAAAAGAACCCTCCACCTTGCTTCATCAGACAGACTCTGCCTCTGGTTCAGTAGTCCTTGTTCCTCAGGGAAAGTTCAGTGACTAGAGAAGTCAAATTACTTAATACCTGATCTTTCATGCATTTCACAGTATTTACACCAGGCAGCACAGGAAAGCTGCAATGGTCAGCCAGAATCTACATATTAATTATAAGACTGCATAGCACACATGCTGAAATGACAGTGAGCCCAGCTGGCTAGGAGAAGCAATGAAGACATAAATCAAGAATTAGCATATTTCTGTGCTTGTATTTACAGACTTGTGCAGTGTTATAGCAGTACTTAATTATTTTGTTATTCAGTAACTTAATTTTCCATACGTATATACTTTCTGTTCTTACCATCCTGCACTGCACTTCTTGGACTCCACCTCTTCACCATTATCAAGGCAAACTGAAGTCGACACAGAGAACTGATTAAATGTCAATTTCTGAATTTCACAATTACTGTTTAACTTTATGTTCAACATAAGATTTAATAAAAACTTGATCACATTCAAGCTACATGTCCTAGAACTGTGCTATATTTTACCTACTCAAAGGTGGGGGTCAAAAGGAGAAGGATTTCTGAACTGTTCAGTTAATAACAGCCAACGAAGCCAAAGTAAAAAGTACACAGGCTGCTTTCCTTTGTCTTGGTTCATTCAGTATCAACAAAAGTAGTTTAACAAATCAACAAAAAAACCCCCAAATAAATGACATACACCACCAGAAATGGCTGGCTGGTTTTGACAAGCCAAAACTACTGACATTTAAAGGTGTGCCATACTGAAAAGCAAGGTCTATGAAATTCTTAACCTAACCAAGACACAAGTTTTAAGCACAAACCTCCTGACTTGGGATAATTTAACACAAACAAAAAAATCCCCACAAAACCAACTATCTAGGGCATTTCAGCCATTTTGGGGAGAACAAGGCAAATGAAAAAGTACTGTTGTATTAACATTTGTGTCTTTAGTAGAATATTATTTTTACATAGGAACAATAAGGCAAAAATTCAAGTCACATGGAACTGAACATCACTTCAACTTTAAATGGAAAAAGGGACATGGCAGAACCAGAGACTGCCCACTGCATTCAGTGGTATGAGTGTACATGGTCCACATAGCTACCAAAAGCTACCAAAAACTTCTGCACAAGCAAAATTTCTGAACTGCTTTAAATAAACACTCTATTATCAGGATTTTGGGTTCTGGGGAGCTTCTGTTTTTCTGTGAAATTAGTAAGTAGTACCTGAAATTTTAGGCCTTCAGTTGTAAACATGCAGGATTCCCTGCCCCCAGCACTGTACTGCCTACACTGAAACCAGAAAGCCATTAAAAACTGGTCAGGAACACCGACGTGTGTGTGATGTCCTTCTAGAACAAGGAACAAGACCTTCAATCCCTAGGAAAGCCCTGACTGCCTTAAGCAGACCACTCCTTCACTTTTTATATGTTGTCTTTCCACATACCACCTACTCTCGGGAGAACTGAGGTCTGGGGGAAGAGAAGGAAGGTTGTACTTTGCACTATGTAAAAAGGGAGGCTGTACTTTGCACTATGTAATGTAGCAAAGTCTCAGACAACTTCAGAAAGGCAGCTAAATATTAACGTCACATTTTCAATTACCTGTAAAGTTTTAGTGTTACCTGCCAATACTGAACAACTGTGGTCATACCATGAAATCTAAAATATTTTGTCAGGAGCAGCAAATCTCAGCTGTCCATAACAAAATCTGATGAGTTACCAGCTACATTACAAAGTTATGGGATGCCTGCTGCCCTTTGCATTGCTGACACTGCTGGCTTTTTTTTTAGCTCTTAAGGCCAGCTCGCTGTAGGCCATTCCAGAAAGTTAACCCTTTTTTGTCCAGGAACTGCATCATGACAGTAAGCCTAGGGAATGCTGTTTAACAGCTGCTCAGTTTACTGCTAAGCTGCATTTTCAGTATATCCCACACTGTCACCCAGCTCTGTGCTGTACAGGATTGGTTGTACTGGCTACTTATGGAAGTAACAGTAAAGATGTGGATAGATCTTTATTTAACAAATTCTCTAACAGTTAAGACTTACATTAGGAAGTAACAACAGGATCCAATTTTAAAGTAAGCTTTTAGCAATCAAATTGATTTATAGGAAAAACTTGTTTCAGACTTTATTTTGACATTTAAATCTAAATAGAAGACTTTTAACTACTTCTACTTTTCTTCCAGGGTTAGCAACTAGAATATGGTAGCTCCTGCCTGCCCATGCACAGTATGAGGCTCATTTAGACTGAAAGGGACTTCTGGAGGTTATCCAATCCCATCCCCAACTGAAAGCAGGGCCAACTTTGAAGTCAGATCAAATTGCTCAGGGGTCATACCATAGTCAGGTTCTGAATATTTTCAGGGACAGGGATTCCACAACCTGTTTCAGTGCTTCATTCTCTATGTGGGAAAACATACTGCTAACACATTATAGTGATTTCCCTTGTTGTAGCTTGTGTCTGCTGCCTCTTATCCTTTCCCTGTGCACAGCGAAGGAGAGTCTGTCTTCATTTTCCCTCTCACTGCCTATTAAACAGAGCCAACAGCAATTAGGATCCCCCACTTCAGACATTTCTCAAAGCTGAACAAACTCACTTCTCCAGCCCTCTTCATACACCATGTGCTGACTCCCTACCTTAGTGGCCTTTCACAGGCACATCAGCACCTGCCTCATATCTGGGAGCACAAAACTGTGCACGGTACTTCTGATGCAGTCTCACATGCTCCAAATAGTAGAGAATAATTGCTTCTTTCAACTGGCTGACCATGCCCAGTGTGCTCTTCACCTTTTGCACCACAAAGGCACACACTGTCCCACAAGGACCCTTATGTTCTTTCCTGTAAAGGCACTTGTCACCAGTCTGCACCACCTCTCTGCTGCTGCGTGGGGTCATTCCTCCCCAGACAGACTTGGCTTGGCACTTGCTTTTGAATTTTACAAGGTTTCCAACAGTTATTTCTGACCTGTGGACACCCCACTCAATTAGCCCCCGTCCCCAGCAGATGAATTGACCCTCACAGTCATCCACAATGCCCACAAACTTGCTTTAAGTGCCTTACAACTTTGAAGAGAGGTCAGAATGCAGACGAACTGCCCCTGCACTGATGCCACCAGTGACAAGCCTCCAGGTGGGCTCCAAACAGCTGATGAGAACCTTCTGAGAGTTCAGCAAGACACACAAATTTTCACCCATCTAATAATCCACTTCCCAAAACATATCTCACCAGTTTGGCTACAAGGAAATTTTAGGAAATCCTATTAAAAGACCCTTAAGATTAATAACACTCCCTGTTCTTCCTTTGTCAAGTGTCTTGTCCTACTTACAGCAATCAATTCAGGACCTCTCTCCACAGCAGTCTCAGATTGTGGAGACACCACCATAACTGCTTTTCCTCACTTCACTTCAGTTTTTACCTATTTGTAGCCACATCTATTTATTCTGCCTAAGCCATGTCTCTTGAGATTCAAAAAACACAGCTGTAGAGTAGCTCTGGAAATTAATCACAAAAAGAACTTCAACAGTTCTATAGAGTCACAGAGTCCTCACCTCTTTCTGTAAGGTAGAACACGCTCTGCAGAATCGTTTAAAGATCTTCCATGAAGCTTACATAAATCTGTTTCTCCACAACAGTTTACATTCTGATTTATCAGGAGGTAGCATAAGTTATTAAATATGTAGGTGAAAACACTGATACATCAACTGTGATAATCTGGTTATAGCAAAAAACCTTACTATTATACAGCAGTTGGACTTAACAGCTGTGTTAGACATACAGAATCAGAATGGTTTGGGTTGGAAATGACCTTAAAGATTGGAACTAGATCATATATGCCACATACAGAAGCCTGAACTACCTTTGATACCTCAAACAGCTACACAGAACTCAGTATGCTTCTTCCTATACACCATACCTGGACAAATAGCTATATCACACTTGCTAGTTACCAGAGGTAGATTATTTTATGCTACCTCAGCTACCAATAACACACTGAAACTTTCAACAGAATGCATTTAAATTTCTTAAAAAGTGATTAATGGTATGGTCACAACCATCAATTTCTCACAGTTGATTGCTTTAGAACTACAGTGTCTTTTTAAATGATACAGTGCTTTAATGAAGTCACAATAACATTACTTCTGTTTCAAGAAAGTTTATCTGTTGAAATCAAAAGTGCATTGAAGTGTTTAAAACACAGAAACAGAAGCACCGGTGAAGGGCTGGGAAGTGGGTTTTTATAATGCAATTATCAATCTTTACAAATATATTTAAAAATCATATTAAGCTTAACGGCTCTTGACTTCACTTCTCCAACCCTTAGCAATAAACCTTAGCAGAGTTAGTTATTCATTGTGGCAAGGGCCAACAGATGATGTTGGAGAAATTAAATGAATTTGGGGAAAGAAATTACCACCAAGTTATTTATGAGCCAGAAGTCTTGCTCCCTCACTTACTCTGTTGCTATGAAGAAGTTGCTTGGTATCTGATGTAATTTAACTTACACTTGACTAAAGTGATTATTTTTCTACCAAATTACGTACACTGAAAAGAAATTAAGTAACCCATCTTGAACATGATCTCAATGTCATATTCTTTCTCCAGCATCTCTTCATCCAATAGGCTGTTTTTAGGTATGCTTGTCCCAGCAATAATTAGTTTTCAACTTAACCACATGCAGCATGGGTGGTATTTCGAGTAAAAAAAGCAACAGAAGTGGGCAAAGAATGCCCACACAATACAGGAGTAAGAAAAAGTTAAATCCAACACTAATCTGTAATCTTCTAACTGAGTGGCTAATAAAAATAAATCCAAAAGTAACCAATACATTCATAAAGCTAGCTCAGCTGGTTTTTTCCACTCATCTGTACACATATCAGCTATGGAGACCTGCTTGACTAGTCTTTATTCACCATTAGCAGGAGACTGCCTTTTCAATGCCTCCAAATTTTGCACATGCCACTGCATTACACTGATAGCACTAACACCTGCCAACTATTGAAAACAAGTCAGTTTCGGAAAACATTCTGCTCTGTACAAACTAATCCCAGGACTAGTCTTAAAGCTATCATGTTATACAAACCTTGACTAATGGAAAAGGAGAAAACAATGACTCCCTATAGACATACAAAGTTATCTTAAAGGCCAGATAATGAAAATCTGATGTGGGAGGGGGTTTGGGGAAGGGAAATGGGAAAGAGCTGTCTATGCTGCAGATAATCTCAGTACCCCTGTCAACTCAAAGCGAGTTACACTTGACCAGCCTTCATACTGAGAGTAAGAGGGATGCTATTTCACACTATTAAAAATTAAAATTGCCTTTACTCCTGTACACTACTTGAAAAACAACTGAAAAGAAGCAAAAATACTGAACAGAAGAATGCATTTATGATAAAAGAGGATTGTCTGGAAGCTTGTTACTGCTCTTCAGTACCTGAACTAAAAGTGACCTTCTTGGTAACATGCTAAACTTTACCTACCTTTACCTTCCCATACATGTGGGAAAAGTAAGGTAAAAGGATAGAGGACATCAACAGAAGCTTTGAGACTTTGAAGTTTTTTTCATTCCTACTGCTAATTTTCTTCTATTGCTAACTTATGGACATAAAGACCAATTTTTGGGTTCACATTTGAAACAGTCCAAAGTCTGAAAGTTAATTACCTCAAAAATAACTCCTGAAGCATTCATGTCCTGGATAACACAAGAAAGTTGTTTTGGTGTTTTCACCACGACTTGGAAGTTGTGCTACACCTTGAAGCTCTTCATCACGAACTTATGTACTAATTTGTGTAATAAGGAACCACAGGCCAGCTTTTCTAGAATCAGTGTAAATATAGGGCATGAGCCCCCTCAGGAGCCTCACTCATACACACCTCCACCTCCTTCTAATGCACTGTTTTACACCTTCACCATCTAGGACATCCAGGGGACTAAGACAAGCTTTCACCCAACAGCTTTATCATCTCTCCCCACAACAGAGACAGAAACACAATAATTACTTTCCTTGACACAGTCTTTACTGCAGATGTCACTCTTTATTTGCTTCCCATATATTTCCTTGCATTTTCCCACATTCAGCTATTCCCACCTTTTCTTTCTTAGTTCTTCTTGTGATTTCTTCCCACACTCAGATGATACCCTTTTCTAGGCAATCCTTCTGCTTTCTACCCCGGAATAAACAATAATACTGATGATCCCTTTGCCTTTAACATGAAAGCTTGATCAACCTATTTCACACCTAATCAAAGAATTCATCATCTTCATCCTCTCAATAAAAATACATTACTGCATTTCAGATACCTAGGAACTCTGAGGCACTGAGTGCAACTGCCCTTCAAATAAGTATTGTTCAAATATGTTGTTTTAGACAGGCTAACCCTACTAAAACCAAACCATAGAAACACAGAAGAGTTTTGGTTAAAGGTACCTTTAAAGACCATAAATACCTCCACCCTTAATGACAACAAAACACAACAACGCATGGCATAACAAAGTAGTAATAATTAAATAATTGCACCTATACCTGTTTTTCACTTAGCAAATCTGGTCACTCAGTTCCAGCTATCAGGTGCGTTAGAAAATTCCTGACAGAAATTTCTGCATTACAATCCACATACCAATCAGAGCAGAAGTCATCAGAGTAAAAAAAAAACAACCAACCAAACAACAAAAGTTCCAATAATCCTCATTCAACACAGCCCATTCATTCAAAGCTGGAAACAAGAAATACAAACACAAACGGTGCTAGAGCAAAGTAATCTGTCATCACACAGCCACCTTTGAGAGGCAGAGTACGGGGGCTCCAGAGCAAGCAGACAACACACACAATCTCAGCACTCTCACTTCTCTGCTGACAAACCCAACCAGTCTGCAGCAGTACCTTCCCATAAAGAGCTGTTTGGACAAAGCTGAGTTCAACCACAGAACAGCAGGGCAGGCCACCTCCCCAGCAACAGGCTGCTGCAACGCCAGATGCAAAGTTTATTGCTCTTCAACAGATAACCAAATCAACAATAAAAAAGGACAACATTTACCAACAGCACTGCAGGTAGCTGGCACTTAGCAATATTATCTTCTGTGTACCAGGTTTTATACTTCTCTTACCCTAATTTCATTCTCTCTGGATTTTGTTTCTACAAATTGAAATTCAGACTTTTGATTCTAGAGTTTCCAACTTCTTTTTCCTTTGAGCTCCACAAATGCTACACTCACTAGCCCCAGACACTGCTTTCTGAAGCAACACACTCCCAACTCCTTTTCCCTTCTCACATCAGATGCAATTTGAATCTCATTGTGGCTACCTTAAAAGCTCTACTACCAGCACCTGAAGGGTAATCAGCTGGTACATGTGCTCTATAAAGGCAACATATTTTTGCTTCTCCTGCTACAGAACAGTCCTTTGTTTCTCAATATCACCCTGCCAGCAATACTACATAAAAGGGATCAGAAAGAAAACAACCTAGATTTGACCATATTTCTAAACAGGAGACTTCACTCTCTAGTCTCACAAAAAGAAAATCCTGCTAGAGCCACCTTTTGTTCACTATCGAACAATATTCATATTCCATGACATAAAATTAAGTTGTTAAAAAAGGTAAGAGAGAAACACTGTTTAAATCAAGTAACTGTTCAACTTTTATGTAGCACAAGTGGCTAAACCATCACAATTCTTTTATGATACTCCAAGCGTTCAGATCTTAACTCAAATAACATTGTACTTCATTTCCATTTATATGGGAGTTCTTGCATGCCAGAAGCATCACAGTGTAACGGTAACATTGAAAATGACAGACCTACCACAACGAAACAGAGCTAAGAATTCTTTCAAAAGATCACACCTTACATTCCAATGAATTATCCTCAAGTACAGGCTGGACAAACCTCCGGCAGCTTTCAAAAATTTTTTGCTAATTATCAAACAATCCAGATTTAAACTCTCCTATTTGTTGTTCCTACCAGCGCAGCTGCTGCTCTGTTTCTTCACACAACAGTTTCAAACACTGCCCAGCCTCCTATTGAGAACTACTATGCAGTTCACCACTATTTTACTCCAACTTTCCAAACACCTTCTATAGCATTCCTATTCCTTCTTCCACTGTTGTCATATTACTTCACCAAGCACCTGTTCAAATGTGCATTTATTTCCATACCATTTTCAAACACTAAATGCATATTTAGACGTGGATTTCTAAACTATTATCATTACATTTAACATACAACAAGGAAAAAACACATTCTGTTGTCTTTCTGAACGTTCTACTACACCTTCCCATTTCCAAGTTAGTAACCTGCTTTGCTTGACGTTCTAATTTGCTATGACTTAAACCAAAAAATGAGTAAAACGGTTTATAGTCAGATTGTTCTTGTCAATAATTACTTGGGAATTTTCTTTTTTTTTTTATTTTTTATTTTTGCATATGGTATATTGCTCACTTATATTATCTACATCTTTGTAATCAAATCCTTCCAGCTCTACTACCAGTCTGGAGTTCTGAATTCCAAGCTGCTTTAAGAAAAAAAAATTCATTGGGATCTTAGAAGACATATGTACACTTCTTTTTCTAGCCTTACTGAGAAGCTTAACATAACCAGCAATTCATATTGAATAAAATAATTATTTCTTCAACAAAAGACCTGACAAATGCATCTTGTACATCTTTCTATTCACCTCCCTTTATGGTTTTGCTTATTTTTAATTCATACTTACATTCAAAAAAACTTTGCAAAAAACTTTTCACTGTGTGCAAACTATCAAGGCACTGGAATTATGAGGACTTTATTACTTAGAAGCACACCGGTCCTCATTTACAGCATACCTGAAAAATAGCTGCTGCAGTGCAAAATAAATTACTTCATAGATTAAAGGTTATGATGATGCTTCTTATGGATGCCATACATCCCCCCTAGTTCAAGGTTTGATCACGTAAGTTTAGTACGCACCTCATTGTGTCCTGCACTGTTTGACTGAGAAGTGGAAGAAGTGCCTGCACATACAACCTGAACCCAACAGTCTTGCTTTTGTAAAAGGAGCAGCATTTATTAAAGCAGGTCTATTTTTACTCAAAAGTAGGAAAGTTGCTGTTATTTCAGATTCCTGATGTATTTTCTCTTCCCCCCTTCAGTTTTTTGGTGTGAGTGTTAAGACCTTTTTGGCAATATTTCTATGAGGAATTACAGCTGAAATAAATCATTGTTTCTAACTGCCAATCGAAATGACTGGATAAAAATTGATTTGGTCTTGTAGTGACTTTATTCTACAAGGGTTTGGATTTTTTGTGGTGCCCTTTTCAAATCTTCCTTTTGCTAGCTTTATCAGAATTGGCTGAGTAGTAGGACAGAAGGCAACCAAAAGTAGGTTTTGGGTTCTATCAACATATAAACATGCTCAAAATATATTTAACAGCACTCTCAAAAACCACAGCAATAATATTTTTCCTTCATAATCACATGTTACAGAGATCATGAAAACAATTGTGGGAAATTTCAAGGTGAAAACTAAAACCTAACATATTGACAAAAAAAATCCTTCCCCTGCTGATTACCTCCAAGTCCAAAAGTCATTAGCAGTTTTTTAAGTTTTCACTTTTATCCAGAGATTATTCTTCAAAACTTTGTGCTCGAAGAACAAAATTATTTCAACACAACATTGCCACTTCTGGCAGATGTTCTGGAGTGTTATCAGTCAAGTTCACTTATGCAAAAAATAAAGAAACTGGGAAGACTGACATCCGAATTACACTCATCAAGACTGAAATGGTTGAGTCGCTGTATGACACTAGGCACGGATGCTCTTAACTTCGTTGTTACTATTATCTTCACATTTAGATGTAAAAATAGCTTGTCAAGGTTATGTCAAGTCTGCAGCTTTACTTTTTTAATTGCAAAAGAGAAGAAATAACCCTGAACAAAGGGAGGGGAGAAAAGTGCTAGTGCAAAAAGTTTGCCAACTATATGAAAACTAAGTATTCAAGCCTTAAAGTTTGAAATGTGATG
Source organism: Daphoenositta chrysoptera (assembly GCA_013397915.1). Lineage (NCBI taxonomy): Eukaryota > Metazoa > Chordata > Aves > Passeriformes > Daphoenositta > Daphoenositta chrysoptera. Next base: position 428,418 of record VZRO01006222.1, read on the forward strand.
CCTTCTCAATATTTACAAACTTAGTAACAATCATCTTTTTTGAAAGCTACATCATTGCCAGAGGGGGGAGACTATTACATGCGCGAGCACAATCCTACAGCAGCAGCGCCTCAACTCCCTCCCTGAGAAAGCATTTCTCAGATACTACACAAGTGTTTTACGGTGGCACGGCTTGCTCGTTCCTGGGTATTTTTATCACATGAACCTCCAGAGACTACCTCCTCTAACTTGTTCCTCCTTCATTAAAGAGGGAAGGGACACAGCGTCTCCTATAATAAAATATCCTTGCCAACTATTCATTACTGCATTGGGAATACAACGGCAGGATGAGGGTTTTCGATTTGCTCTTGTCCAAGTCTACTTTTATCCCCTCTCATCTTCCACTGCTGTGAAAAAATGACACTACGCACACTACACCGCATGCAGTGCAACACAAATAAATAAATAAATAAATTCCTGCTCAGTTTCCAACTGCTAGGTCGCTTGTTAGCTCCCCACAGGAAGGCGAACGGGAAGGGGGGGCCGGTGATGGCATTTTCCTGCGAGCGGTCACGCCAAGCCCGGCGGGGCCCCGCACCGCAGTGCCCCGGCAGCAGCTGCTGAGGATGCGGGTGATGTAGAGCAAGCAAACATTCCCACCTCCGCTGCAGCGGCGAGCGACCCAACACCGAAACTGGCCCGGGTTTCACCCTCAGCCAGCGGGAACAACCACACGAGCCCACATCGCCGCGGGCAAAGCGCGTACTATTCCTCCCCCCGAGAGCACTCGGGTAACACCAAGATCCTTCTGTCCTTCCCACAGGATGGGAAAGGAGAAGGGGGGGAAGCACCCGTGAATTCCCGCAAGCAAGCGGAATCCCGCCGCTCAGGACGGAAATTACAGCGGATAACCTGCCGTCCGCCGGGGGAAGCCCCAGCCATGGCGAATAAACTTCCCCTGCTGCCCCACCCGGGCCGCGGCCACCCCAGCCTGACCGCCAGGGAAACTCGGCCTCCCGGGACACCGGCTCTCCCGGCGGCGGCCGCAGCGGGGGTTCCCGGGGAAAAGCGGCCGTGGCTCTCCGCGCTGAGGGTGAGGGCTCGGACCCCGCCTCGCATCCCTCCCTTCTCCGCCATCCCGGCCACGTCCCGCCCGGTTTCCCCAGCGCAGGGCGGCCGGCAGTGCCCGCCACCCCTCCCCGCCGCCGGGCGCCACACAAAGTTTCCCTCAACTCGGCCGCGTCCCCCGGCGCTGCCGGGGCTCGGGTTTCTCTCCTCCTCTTCCTCCGCCCGCCCCCTCGCCCGTCCGCCAAGGGGAAAAGTTCCACTTACTGCAGCAGAAACGAGAGAAAACCAGCCCCAGCAGCCCCAGCCCCGGCCCGGGAGGCACCGCCGAACGCAGCAG
>VZRO01006223.1:2588-21186 GCA_013397915.1 Daphoenositta chrysoptera
GACATCTACTAAACTCAGTTGTGAGCAATCAAAAAAAGTAAGAACTTCTAAAGGAATGGGTCCTTAGTTTGATTGATTTTAGTGAGTAAGACTTGCATGATCAACTCTGTATGAAGAGTCTTTAAAGTATCAGTAAAAAGAAATATTTTAAAGTCATTCTGATTATTAATAAAAATAAAGGAAATAAGTACATAAAATACAGTGACTATGACAGCAACTTCACACTTACAAAGCAAAAGCATGACTTCAGGGAGAAAAAATAAGTTTTCTGTTTCATATTAATGACCTGGTGAGTATCCCAATACTTGTTTTTTGTAATTTTAAGAACAGAAAAGATAATCAAATCAAACTATGCTCTGCCAGGTGATTAAAAAACAATTTTTGCCTGTGATATCAATGCTAATTCTAACTACATTGTGTTCTTTATTTTTCATTACTATTAAGGAAAAAGAAAATGAGGGTTGTTATGACTCCTCTACTTTGTTTGGTTGGCTTATTGTTCAGGTCTGGGTTATTGTCAGCTTTTCTGATACGACTTCTGAAAGCTTTTTCTTGAATATTTTGTTTCTGCTTCTGTTCAAGGAGATACAGAAAGAGAAAGTAAACAATGTATTGGATATACACATGATTTCAAAGCTGAGATAAAAACAGTAGTTCAAAAAAATTGTTTTCTGAAGAACCACTCAACAAGTAAAACCTTTCTGTGCTGTTTTGTTTTTTTTTTTTTTTAATTTCTATTTTAAAAAATATTTTAAGTATTTAAAAATGTTCCTTGTAAACTATGAATTATCTTACTCAGATAAAAAGCTTTTAAAAACAGAATGTTGCTGATAACATATTCTAGTACTGGAAAGTTCAAACCTATTTCTATTTGTGTTATAAGAATTATTCTCATCTGAGCAATAGAACAAAATCTTTCCTTTTAATCTGTCTCTCCATCAGCATTCTTAAACTTACTCTCCATTATATGAAATACAACTAATAATGCAACTATAATAAAATCAACCAGTGTATCCTTTCATCATCACAAATTACCTCAATCTGATAGTTTTCTGTAGAGCATAGACCCTCTATGATATATTCAGTAATTTAGTAAAATACAAATGGATCTGCCTTGACATAACTATGTGTATATATAATTTTTGACTTACTAACCCTTCGTATCAAGAAACTATTTAGTCAAGCACAGTGAATGCACAGAAAATTTACTTCTTACTCCAAAATATCTTCACCACTTGCTCAACAATTTACTTTTTAACGTGTCCCATAGCTCTATTTTCTTGTATTACCTCTGTGTTCAGGAAAATTTAAAGACCTTGAGACAAGGTAACAGCTTTCATGTAAATAAAAAGCTATTGGAAAAAGGAAGACAATTAATTGTTCTTTATTCCATTGGCCCAGAAGTAATGGGCTTAATTTGCAAGGAGGGATATTTAAGTTAGATGTAAGGAAAAACAAGGTTTTATCTATTGTTAAGGGTAATTAAGTTCTGTAATACATTGTCCAAGGAGCTTTTAGAATCCATATAATTGACATCTTCTTAAAAACAGATAAAATAAATGAGTTAGGAATACCTTCCCTGCAGCTGATTCTGTCCTAGGGCACAGAATTCAGTTACATGATACCTCAAGGTCCTTTCCAGGTCTATTTTATATGTTTTGTAACACTGAAAATGTGGTAATCATATCCACTTTCCCAAGACAATAGTGGTAAACAATTACAAGGAATCGATGTCCAGTAGGAGGGAGCAGTATCAATTAGAGTGTCTGGTCTCCACTCAGGACATGCTGGCACAGCTTTCTGAAGAGCCTTATCCTCCTCATTATCTTGTTACTACCCTACTGTGTGGCACAGCCACATGGCTGTGGGGCTGAGAGGACAACAGTAATGACAACAGAAAAGCCTTCTAGCTTTTTGCTGTAATTTGAAGGAGATTTAGCAAAAAATAACAACCAGAAAGTTCTGGTTTGTTTTTTTTCTGTCTTGATAATTGTGCCAGCCATGCTGTAATTAGTCTTCCTGAGAAGCAAAACAAGTTTGGGTTGGTCTTTTGTTTTTGGGTTTGGGTTTTTATTTTTTTCTGACCAAGCAGATACATTGGTTAATTGGGCAAAGTTTTTAATACTGCATCCTAATACTGTGCAGCTTGGACAGTTTGAGACTGCATCATTACTTAAGCTGGAATTGCAGCTGCTTTGACATAATTTATGTCTATATAAGACTTTCTCTAGTGAGTTATACTACCATAAATCTTCATATTCTACCATATGCCAAATTTCACCAGGGGATTCCAATTTAAAAAAGAAAATGTGGTTTCAAAGTACTCCAAAATTAACTGAAAAGAGCATTTCAGAAGCTGAACTGATTTCAGAAGCAAGGGTGCCACAAACAGCTAGCCCATATAGCAAAATAAATCCCACTGTGTGTGTTTGTTGGCATTATAGTAGCCTATGCAAGATAATAACATAGCCTTGCTAACAGTATTTCCAAGAGTAATTTTTCATTAATTATTATAATAATAACAATCAAAGCTTTTGGTTATAGTCATCCAAATCTTCACCAAATAACTCAAGTATGTTGCTAAATTTTGTATAATGTTTAACTGAACATAATTATATAACTACTAAAAATACGTATTTCTTGTCTTGGACTTTTAGTGGATTAACAAATGTGTAACATCAAACTGAGAACTGTTCTTCCACATAGTCTAAGTTACAAGATTTGAGTTTGTAAGGTGCTATCACTTCTAAGACAATATTTTTCAGTTTACATATACTTTAAGTTCTTTAGTAAAAAAATCCTAGTACTCAGTCTCAAAGGAAAATACCATTGTCACCGGATATATACAATGGCAATAACAAAAATAATTGGGTACTTTTGAGAATGTTGTGTACAGTATTTCTGGGATTCAGAAATAAGGTATTTCTATGAGTAGGCATGTACTGATAGCTTTTTTTACAGTCATGCCATATGAGATGTCTTGAAATCTGACTCTATTTTTCATAGTTTAATATTTTTATAGTCATGCCATGAGAGATGTCTTAAAATTAAAATCTGACTCTATTTTCCATAGTTTAATATTTGTTGTCACAACAAATGCTATTTATTGTAACATTTCTGTTGTACTTAGTAAGACTTGGAGAATGGCCTAGGGTCTCTAAAAGATAACATTAACATTTTTGTTTTCACGGGAACTTTTCCCTTTGGTTTTCCACATACATAAAGATTAAAAAATTCAACAGCTTTGCTGAGCAGACTTTTTCTTTGTACAGCAGTATATGCATAGATTTTCTTATGGCTGTATCCCATGGTTATGAAATTTTCAAATTTGTAACAAGTGCCTCCGTGAATCAGCTAAAGTTTCAGCATGTCATTGTTTATGATGCTGTCATAATGATTCATTACTGTATGGGTGCCTCTGATACAGAAATCCCCTGAAGGAGCTTCCCAGACTTCTGTCACTCTATCAGTTTCATCCTGTAAAGAGAGTTATCAGAGTTCAATGATTTGAAAAGTTAGACCAATATTCAGCTTCGTATTTGGTAATGTTTTCACCATGGCCAAGTGTTTCCAGGTTGTTTTGATTAGAAATACAATAATTGATTTCTTAGTTTCTTGTACACTGTTCAACAGCATGCCTTAAATGTAATACTCATAGTTCACATCAAGGTATGCTGAGCAAGTTATTTACATTTACCACTCTACTTTAAGACTTCTCCTAGAATGCATGTTTTCTGATATTACTATCCATGTGGTGAATAACAGAATAAAAACATAAAATTTAAATTAGTTAAACAAATAACCTAGAAAATGTGAGTTTTAAAACTATTAATGACATTATTCACAAGATAAGAATTCATTTTCCTAAATGTTTCAACTAAATGAAATTGATTCTTATTAATTAACCTGAAGTACAGATTAAAAGAAAATAATGATAATTTTTACCCACTGCTAAAAGAAACCCCACAACTCCAAAAATTTTAAAAAGAATTTTAAATGGTGAAAAATTTTATTTCTCATCAAGAGGAATTATCCACTCATATTTTCAAGATTACTTTTAATCAGGTACATAAAGCACATTTTAAAAGAGGATAATAAAAAGGAACAAAGACAGAAAAAATCACTTAAGGAAATGATATGATTTGAATATGCAATAAAACCAGATATTAAGATCAAAGTATAAGACATTGAAACTATAGAGTCACTTTGAGCACATCAACAGTAATAAAAACAGCATAAAATGTACACAGTGTACTACAGTTATATTTGAGTGCTTCTTTGTTCTTTCAAAGAAGTGCTAGTTAAATCTATGGTTATGTTTAAATAACTGTTTATACTCTACTCTGCTATTTTTGTTTCCTTGGAAAGCTTTCAGACTTCACTGGGAGAATTCCTAGGTTTTCAACATTGCAGCTGGTGTAGCTTGGCATAAGCTTTTGAAATTTGTGAGCTGCACTTCTCTAACCTCATGAACTGGCTCTTGGATGCAGGTCTACACTGGAGTGAGTCACTCCTGTTCCATTTTGATTTTTGTGGGTAGGCTACATGTAGAAAACCTTTTAAGTAAATTATATATTTTTTATATATATNGAAGTTAGGCAGCATAACCGTACTCAGCAGCAAAATAATAGAAATGTTTTCTGCTTGACTTTGAAAAAGTTTGTCAGATGTGGAATGAACCCTTTTATTGCATTTCACTTGCTGGAAAGTCTTTAATTCCACCTTGATGGAGAAATATCCTTTTAAAAGAGGAGATTTTATCAAACAGTAGACTTAATTAATGGGAACACTTGGTTTATGTTTTATGGAAGAAATAAAAAAAATCCATTATTTATTCTTGGCATGTTTTTCCTTGATTGATAAATAATTCCCCAAGTTATTTATTCTTCATGCACTATGACTTCATAAATTAAGTCTATGTTTTTATATTGTTCTGACTGACATCTCTACAGATTTAAAACTCACATTCATGTAAGAAAATTATTGAATTTTGGCAAATGTGAATCTTAATTCACTTCTGAAGCTGATGGCAAACAATTCTGTATATTCATATTTTGAAATTTAATTGCTTGTACATATAGATAGTCTGTTTTTCTGATGTTGTCTTCTCTAACAGTATAGATGAATTAAGATCCTGCAGAATGAAAAGAAGTAAGAAATTAAGAGGACCTGGAATTCTTTACCATTTCCCAAGAACGCAACATACTGTGACACTAAATTATTTAGTCATGCTTTGCATTTTACTAAATCGTCTGTGTTTGGTAGTAATCAGAGCTGTAATAATAATCTTAGTTGTAACTTTACTAAAATGCGTGAAGAAATGTACCTCAGGAGTCAAACACTGAGGACAAAAATCCATTTTCCAGCATCACACTTTCTTGAGTATAGAGTGAAAGAAGTGGGGTAAACCACATGATCTTATCAAAGGGTACACAAAAGCAGTGGACGTGTGATATTTGCTGCAGGCATTCATCCTGCAGGACGTTGATGTAAGGAATGCATCCAGGAGTATTACACAAGTGTGGTCAGGAACAATTACAGCACACTATTAAATGGAAGAAGCAAACGCATCTCTTACACATGCTTCAGAGTATAAAAAAGAAAAATACAGAGGCTGTGTATCAGTTAACAAGTGTTTAAAACCTCAACAAATTTCTGTGAAAATGTTTCCTAATGACTCTTGGTTAAAAATTAGTTTTAATTAAGATAAAATTCAAAAGAAATTAGAGGTCGCTTCAAACTTTATACTCGCCTTCTGTGAGATACTCCAAAATGACGTCAAAAAACTTGTTGAAACATGGGGTGAAAAAGAAAGTTTGAAGTATGCCAATACCTTTTTTACATCAAAAAGTGCAAACTTGTGCCTCAATTGGAAGACAGAGAAATGCTCCCAGAACTGCTTCACTGCTTAGACCACCCCTCCCCATCCAGCCCCCTCCAACCATGCCAGAATATCAGGAGGTTCAGACTTGTATTGAAATTGAGTAGCAAAGGTTTTTTTGGTGGATGGGGGGGAGGGAGGGAGGGGCCAGGGGAAGGCTCCAGCAGGAGCTTCTGGGAGAAGTGCTAGAAGCTTCTCCCTTCTTCAGCAACACCAACTGACTCCAGAACAGGCCCACTGCTGGCCATCAGCTTGCCCATCGATGATGTTGGCAGCACTTCTGGAGTAACATAGAAAGGGGGGAAATTGTACTCTGCAGAAGCAGTTGCAGTCAAGGGAGGAGTGAGAATATAACTCAGACTCTCTCAGGAGTGAGAAACAACTGCAGACCTAAATGTCAGTGGAGAAGAAGTGGAAGGAGGTGCTGCATGTGCTGGAACAGAGATTCTTCTACAGTCCATGGCTAAGACCATGGTGAGGTAGCTGACCCCCTGCAGCCCATGGAAGTCCATGATGGAGCAGCTAGATGCCAAAAAAAGCTGTGACCCTGTGAGAAGACGGAGCTGGAGCAGGTTCCTGTCAGGACCTGTGTGCCCATGGAGAGAAGAACCCATGATGAAGCAGGTTTGCCTTCAGGAACTGTGATCTGAGGGGTATCCACACTGTAGCAGTCTGTTCCTGAAGGACTGACTCCCATGGGAAGACCCCACCCTAGAGCAGGCTAAGAGTGTGAGTAGCATCCTCCCTGAGGAGGAAAAAGTGGCAGAAACACTGTGTTTCTCAGAAACAACAGAGCACACCAGAAAACTGCATAAAAATTTATCCTAGTTCAACTTAAAAAGTCCTGGAATTTATCATGTTGCTGGAATTAGGACCCAGCAGTGTCCTTTGTAGGTATCCACTGAGTATGAATCTGTATGTTTCAGCTCACTAAACAGCCAGGGTCATGAATCTGGAAACTGAGTCCAGGTTTTAATAATTGAAGCCAACTAAGAAGGAAAGAACCTCAGAACAGCAAGAGGGGGAGGCAGAGATGAAGATTGTTTCTTAGCCCACCTAAGCAGCCAATTCACAAACTAGAATTGCTTTTTTTTTTTTTTTTCAGAATTTCACTGAAATATTTATTTTTCATCGATTTCTGATATTCTTGTTGTCACTTCTGCCTGAAAATAAGCAAAAAAACCCCGTCTTTTAAGACTATCTACACCTTACTTGAAAAGACTTGTAACAAAATTCTCTGGACTTGTAAAATTTGTAGATGAATTTATATACAATTGGCATTACCTTTTTCAAAGTGAATGGAATTACATGATTTGAAGAGTTTTGATACAGTGAAATGCATTCAGGAGGCAGTTATGTAAATCATACAAACTTTCTTGTTCTTTCACAATAATATAAAGCTGCTACAGAAGATTCTGACCACAGGTCACACAGTAAAAGCATTTGTTATCTCTGCAGTGAACTGTGTCCTATGTAATAATGCCTATAATTTCCAAAGTATTTTATATATTCAAAGTACTGTATGAACAGTAACTAATAGGTAACAAATTTTGAGCAGTTAATTTGTTGCATCTACACAAGCATAAAACAAATTGAAATTTCTATTGTTAATACTGCAGAAGAGTTATAAAGCATCTGAAAATATTTAGAAAAGGTAAATAATTACAATATTCAGAATAAAGTTCGTTACAGAAAAATTTAAAAAACAAAACAAAACAAAACAAAAAAAAAACCCAAAAAAACCACCCTAAAATATCCCAAAATATGTAGACCTTAGATTTTTTTCCCCCTCAAGACTTTTTGCAAGGGGGAAGATTTAAACTCAGAATTGAGCAACTAATACCCAGAACTTAAATAACTGAGCAAACTGAGCAGTTTAAGAGATACAGTGAGAGGAGATTAAGGCCTTACTCTAGTTCAAAATAAGTAGAAAGCTGAATGCCAGTCTCTGAAATGAGAAAGTGAGCTTCTCTGTAAGATACTAGCTGCTCTAGCATGTAAGCACTCTTATTTTCTGTAGGTAAAGTTATTCAGGCACTATCTTTATTATACTGTAAAACAGGAATGCTGTTGAGATACTGGGAAGTTATGCAGAGAAAGAAAATGGTCAGCCCAATGCAATTTGAAATTAGTGAAAGGATTGCTGAAGAACAGTTTTAACACGTTCTACTTAGAGTTGTTTAAGATACTTGTGTTTCTTTAGCACTGGTCTGCATAAATATAAAAATAAAATAATTAAAAAGTTACATCATATAATGTTTAATATGGAGGGTACCAAAGTGCAATCCAAATTCATATGCAAAGCCCTTACTGCATCTTATTGAGATCATTTCACACATCCTTGAAATGAAGACACTTTAGATAAAACTCATCACCTGTTTAACAATACACAGCAAACCTCACATAATGCTTTACTAGAAGAAAAAGAAATGGAGCATCCAAATAAAATGCAGGGGGATTTACTGGCACAGTGTAATTACTTCTGTTGGAGTCTGTCCAGGACACTGCGGTTAAAGCTCCTACTGTTACGGAAAATCCCACTAGCTATTTAATGGTTTCAAATGTTAGAGGCTGGGGCATGATTTGATGTCTGATTTAAAGCAGGTGATGAGAATCTTTGAAAGGTGTTCGTGTTTGAGTCTGCTTTCACTCCCGTTTGAGGGTAGCATAGCATTTACTGTTCTGTGCAGTTACCAATGGTCTATAATAGCAAGAAAAAGGAAATGTCAGGTCTTCAGAAAGCTTTGTTATTCACTAAGGGCTGTAAGTGTTTTTCTTGGTATTAGGCATACATAATACTGAAAGTATAGGGTATTAAAGGTCATGACTCAAAGAAACACTGTCAGTATAAGAAACAAAATCACTAGGGAGACCAGGAAGAAAGCAAAACCTTCAGGGCTGTATTTCGAATATAGTTGCAGTCCTGGATAATTCTGATGTGAAATGATAGCTCTGTAAATACGATCTCTCTGCTTAAGATACAATCCTAAAATCTTATTAGGGAAGAACCACATTATATATTGGAAAGAAGAGCTGGAAAGCAATATATAAAAAATGTTAAACTGCAGTGAGAACCTTTCCTCTATCTATGAGAGAATTCACAAATACTTAGGTCCTGGCAAAATAAAACCACCTCTCTCTGATGTTGCTGTTTTAATGGTGTGTATAATCAGAAAACCAATATATATTAATATAAATTGTTTGGGAAAAATCAATCTGTTTTAAGTATTGAAAATTGATTTCATGTTAATATTGTTTCATGGAATATAATTTGTCTTATGAAAAGGCAGATTCCACTAAATGAAGGACCTGACTGTACAAAAGATGATATGCAAATAAACAGGTATGTTTTGTTAGGTGTTAAGCAGAAGTAGCTATAAAATTTCCGTGTGTATATGTGTGCATGAACAGCTTTTTATGGGATTCAAAAGATTATGAATGTCATGACACATTTTAACCCTCTGCTATTGTTAGACTGATAGTTAAACTTTGAAAATTAATTCATATTAAATATTAAAATTAAGATTAAAAATCTGTCAGTGATCTTAAAAAGTATTTTTAAAAAGTTACTTTCTCCTCTTCTTTACAGTCAATGCCATTATAAACACATTCAAGACAGAATGTGAAATAAAAGCCTGGCATGTAGATTTTATTTTAAATTATTCTTATGTAGATCATCATTGCCTCTCAGTTTTTTCAAGGCAGTTAATATAATTGGGTTGTTCTGACTTCCACTATTTTTGAAGTTAAAAATAGAAAGCCCCTCCTTATTTTTCATCAAAGATAAATTGCTGGAACTGCCTTCTCTTTTCTAGTGACCAATGAAAGAGGTAGATAGCTAGTTTATGAGAGATTAAATGTTCCAAAAATTTGGGTGTCATCATCTCTGCATTGCAAAAAATAAGTAACCTGGAAATTAAAGTGTGTCCTTGAAAATCTGCTTTAAATCTCATTGAATCGGAATGATAGCTATACTTCTAATAAATGGGTTTTTTTCAAATTTATACTCTAAACTGTACAAAAATGCCTTTAAAATGCACTTAAAATATGGCATGACCTCACTTTTGAAAATGGCTAATATATTCTATACTCATTCTGATTCTTCTCAAAGTTTTACCTTGTTCTTTACTATAGGATGAACTAGAATAGCTTTAGCACTTGAGCTATTAGAAGGCTGAGTTTTAAATATTATATGTAGCTTTAAGGCCTGAGGCTCTTTTCCTCCTTTGATTACTGATAGGGGGAACAAGATACAGAACTCAAAAGTCTTTGTTGCAATTTGATGTTATTGTTTTCCTTCATATTTTCTTTTATGGCATTAGAATCAATGATACACCATTGTTGTTCATCTCTGACAAGCATTTCTTTTTATGGAAGTAATTTACTTTGACCAAATAATTTATGATTTCACACTGGCTCTCAAACTATTATTACTAGTGGTTCTGAATATAAAAGACTACTTGCAGCTTCCTGATTAAAAGTTTTTAAGTCAAATCCCTGCAGTTAAGCACAAGATTTTTTAATCCACGTTGAATAAGAACAATTCTGTAGAAAAAGATGTTTCATTGTTCATTAGAAGTCAGATGAGTTGTTTTTAACTTCTTCCAAAGAATGGAAGGTAACTAGCTCCTATCAAAACCTCTGAAAAAAATCTTACTATATTCACAGTGGTATGTTGGAAGAAAGATAGTGCAGTGATTAAAAAATTGATAAGTCATATGCTGCAGGCTTTGTTTACTGCAGGTTTATGAAAATTAAGAGAAAGATTCAGTCTCTGGCTTACATTTTTTTTTTTTTTTCTGAGAAAAAATCATAAAGTGTTACTGTAATTAATAGCTCTATTTTAAAGAGGTATTAATGTTCTTCCTCAGAACCTCTCTAGGTGCAGTTTGCAAATTATGTGTAATACTGAGGACTTGTAATTTCTTTTGGAGTCTAACCAGAAATTCCACTTCTAGTTCTGTGTTTCCCACTTTAAATTGAAATCCCACCACTCTATCATGCAGGAATTAATGTAGCAAATTACTTAATTTTTAATAGTTCGTTATTCCAGGTGATGTCCTTTTGTAGAAAAAAGACTGGCTTTTTTTCTTCCTTGTCCTGCCTCCCCAAGTCTGGATGATAAAAAGTGGCATTTTTCTCTGTTTCCTAACATGTTTGCTTTGCTTACTATGTTTGTCCCAAATTGATAAAAATCTCTTTTCAGATTGTGTTTTGTTCAACCCCTCAATACCTTCAGTGGGGTGATGGGCAGCACAGGAAGTTGCAGTCTGGACTTAGTTGTATCCTTCTTCTGTTAAATGCTTCCTACTTATTTTTCTCCTGTGGTGAGTTTATCCTTGCTAGACAGTGGGGGCCCACCAAACCTGCTTTGTCACTCCCCTCCTCAGCTGGAGCGGGAAGGAGAAATTGTAAAAGAAATCATGGGTTGAGATAAAGACCATGGAAAGTTCACTTGCAAGTTACTCTCATGGGCAAAATAGGCTTGATTTGGTGTCTTGGAGTGACTTTATGATGTGTATCCCCTAACGCCACTCTATGCCCAGAAAATGTCAGAAAGGTGACTGGAAGGAGCACTGCTCCCGTCCATTCAAAACTCAGGAAGCACAGGAACACAGAGATGTAAAACAGTGAGATCCAAATGCAGCAATGTGTGAGAGCAGCACAGCCTGAGATTTCCCAGACCTGCATGACATCTTCAATTATTACTGCTTATGAGAAAAAACAGATACAGATAAACAGATAGTACTTGATTTGATTTTATGAAAGGAAGAGTATGAAAATAGATGCCATTAAGATCATAAATCACATTATGTAGCAGATACACATAAAGAAGTTATACACACTGTGTAATGAAAACCATTTGTTAAAGTATGAAATGCTTATATTTTACAGAGAAACTACAACACTTATAATTTAAAATGCATGCTAAAATGCATCTCTTTATAATATAACAGATCCACCATGTGGACAATTTTTCAGGTTAAATATTGTCTTAGACTCAAAGTATGTTATATTGATAATTAAGAGAAATATATCACTTTTTATATTTTTCATATAAAAACTGGCAATACTAGAAATTAGAAAATTCACTGAATTTAATTGCTTAGGCTTAGCCTTCTTGGATCTACCATAACTTCAATCGTGTCACCAGTTCATGTTTTGTTATGGCCGTTAGAGCTGTTTGATCCTGACTTTTAACAATAGCACACTGTTCCTTCTGCTGCGTCCCATCTACAAGATGTACTACAAGTTCTGCTGCAAGATGGTTTGCATTTTGGAGGAAAACAGGTTAAAAGTCATGAGGAAAATATAAATTATTAAGAAAGATGCATAAACTGAAATACTGCTAAGTAATAGCCCTGTTGTTACTTGATTTCTGCAGGGAAAAAAAAAAATAGACTTTTTAGACTTCCTATGTTTAATACATGCAAATGTGCCTTTGAAATGGAGGGTTTACGTATGTTATATCCTCAACTGGGTCTCCATATTGTCTGGGAAAGTGTTATTTGGCCTGAAGCAAACCTATGACAGAGATTATGCTAACAAAGAAATGGATAGTCATGGCCAAGAGCTCAATCTCATGCCCCTGTTTATTAACTCGTATTGATGTAGCAATAGACTTTATGGCCAAAAACCCTGTTATGATAATTCACTCTGTCATTTTGCCTAATGCTGGCCTTTAGGCAACAAGCAATTAATTTTTCATTCATTGTTTTTGCTACTAATCTATTACATATTTCTTACAAAACCACTGAGACCTGAAAAAAAACTCTCAAGTAAGTCTTGATTCAGGTTTTTTCCAGTACTGACAGTACCATAAAGCCTCGACTGTTGAGTTCTTTATTCATAGAATCATAGAATCATGGAATCATAGAACCATGGAATCATAGACTGGCTTGGGTTGGAAGGACCATTTAACACCTAGTTGCAGGATCTTGCACTTGGTCTTGTTAAACCACGGGCCCTACCCATGGGCCACTTCTTATGCTTGTACAGGTCCCTCTGGATGACATCCAGTTCTTCAGGTGTATCAATCACACCACTCAGTTCATTGTCATCTACAAATCTGCTGAGCGTGCACTCAATCCCTTTGTCCATGCCATTAATGAAGATATTAAATTACCCTGGTCCCAGTAAAAACCCCTGAGGGAAACCACTTGTCACTGATCTTCATGGGGATTCTGAGCTGTTGACCTGTAGTGGGTTGAAACTGAGCTGATTGGTGGAGACATTGCTGTGATCTTGTTGATGACCTTGGTGGGAATCTGATGCTGTCCATCTTGCCATTACCCTCTGGATGTGAGCTTTCAATCATATTCTTATCCATGTAACACTCCACCCATTGAATCCATCTCTCCAATTCACAAACAAGGACTTGCCCTTGCTTAAGTTGTGATGATTGTTTTGAATCCCCTCCTTGTTCTCCATGTGCTTCAGCACAGATTCCAGGAAGATCTGTTCTGTGATCTTTCCATGCACAGAGGTGAGGCTGACAGGTCGGTGGTTCCCAGGGTCTTCCTTTCTAACATTTTCAAAGATGGGTACAATGTTTGCCTTTCTCCAGTAAATGTGTCTTCACCTGACTACCATGGCTTTTCAAATCACGAAGAGTGGTTTGGCAACTGCATCGACCAGTTCCCTCAGGACTCTGGGATGAGTCTCATGAGGTCCCATAGAGGTATGTACATTCAAGATCTTCAGGCGGTCATGAACCTGATCTTTATTTAAAAGGGAAGCCCTTTGCCCTCCATCCACTCGAGAGGTGAGGTAAGAGAGTTGGCTGCTGAAGACTGAGGCCAAAAAGTTGTTGAATACCTCAGCCTTCTCCTCATCCATTCTTACCAGTTTTCCAGCATTGTTTCAGCAGGGGTACACCTTCTTTGACCTTTCTTTTCTGGTTAACATACCTGTAGAAGCTCATAATTTGCGTCCCTTGTTGGATTTAGTTCCAGCTTCTCACCCTCTTCTTACACAACTGAACTTCACCGCTACACTCTTCCCAGGTTACTTGTTCTTGTTTCTACTGCCTGTGCATTTGCTCTGGGGATTGCTAGCTCTTTCACTCTATGGAGGACTTCCTTAAAGATCTGTCAGCTCTATTCCACTCCCTTGTCCCTGATAGCAGTCTTCCCAGGGGTCCTATTCACTATCTCCTAGAAGAGCTGGAAGTTTTCTTTCCTAAAGTTGAGGAGCCTAACTTTACTCCTTACCTGACCCATGTTCCTCAGTACTGCAAACCCCATCAATACATGATCACTGCAGCCCAGGCTTCCTCCAATCTCTATATCCCCTCTTAGCTCTCTTCCATTGGTCATCATCAGATCCAGTACCACTCCCCTCTGAGTCTAATATCTGGCTCAAGAATTATTGTTTTAACTCTAAAAATGTGTCTAATTTCAAGTTTCATTTTTGTCTAAATTAATTTTGCATACTTTGCAATACTTGTCTTGCTATTGCTTATATATTTTGCATTGAAAAGTCTTCTCACAGATGCATTCTCCTCTGTGATTTTAGATAGGTTATGATTCTTTCATCTTCTCTCCCCAATGCCCATGCAAGCTGTGGGTGAAATCCAGCTCTGGACTCAGACATTTGTACCCAGATATCTGTAATGTAAGTATCTATGTGTAGATTTGATAGATGTCTAAGCTTTCATCACAGTCTGTGGAGATCTAATCAACACAAACGCTCCTAGTGACGTCTTCATGTAGATGTGTCTGTTTTAGGATGAGTTAAAAGTCTCTCTGTATGCATCAATTACATTGATCAAAGCCCCAGACCAGTCGCACAATTACAAGTATTTCATGCCATTTTAGACACCCTAAGGCATCTGAGATACCCATTCTGGAATGGCAGTTGTTACACAGGACATGCAGGAGAGACACGACCACCTGGAGTGATATCTAGAGGGCAATACACATAGATAATTCAGTCATTCCTAAAATACATACTGAATATAAAGTAAGCTTAATAATTTAGTTCATTTGTGGACATCTACATTACAGACACTTCAATTGTACATGCTTGTATCCAATGCAACCCAACTTGCAAGGGCTAAATCCAAACTTTTGTGAAACTGTATCTTAGTTCTTGTGTCATTTTTGCAAATTGTTCCCAAACTCAATCAATTCTTAAAGTGAATTTCAGACTGTGATATTCTAACAGGGATCTTATCAATGCTGAGTACACATGTAACATCTCCTTTTTGTTCCTGCTTAACAATTCATAGTTCTGTAGATCCCTTTAATCTTTTATTGTTGATGCTGCCTTGTGTAGTTGATCTTCCAGGATGATCTTCTAAATCCTTTCCCAGAATAATGTATTTTCACTGTCCATTTGACTATGTTGAGATGAAAAGCATTTGCAGAAAAGTCAACTTCATATTTTTTACCCAAAGTGTTGCGACACTCTTCTTCACATACCAAAAGCAAGAATCTCCAATAAACTAGGAATTAAAGCTAGTGTAGTGTTTATAGGCTAATGAACTTTCTGCTCCCAAGAGCTTTACCAACTGGGATAATCTGCATAAGGTATTTCTCTAGCATGTAGCATTTGACAAGTTCTTTCTTTTAGAAGCTTTCTTCAAAACATGTTTACCACTAGAGATTTTTGCACCAGAAATAAACCTACAAGAAGACTAAGAGAACGTCACAGGCTCACAGGAAGCAGAGGTAGTGGTTTTGTTGGCTAGGGTTAAACAGGTGTATATATCCTAATGGTAGTTTAATTCCTCCAGAAAACATTTCTACCACACAAGAACATGCTAACAGATTTTATTTTTGGAGCTTAAGGGTAAATCTCACTGTTTCAGTAGACTTCAATAGAGGGGCAAGTTATTTATATGGGGAAAAAGACAGTCAATAAAATACATCTGTAACTCATCTTGTAAGAAAGGAGGGTAATTTAAAAATCAATGTATTATCCAGCTTCCAATGAATATAAATGTTCTTTTTTCATTGGTGCCTTTGTAGAACTCTTGGCATGTTATAAATGTAACACGCAAAAACACCTTTCTGCTAATTAGTCTTCACCTTTTGCTGCAACTATTGTGTGTCTAAGTACAGCAGTCTAGAAAGAACATAAGACTATCAGCTACCTTGATGACTGGAGATGTATGTCCTTACTAGAACATGAAACAAACATTTCAACTAGCATTACTGATCTTTAATCTGGGTTGAAAAAATCTAATGGCTTCAGTTTTCCTGGTTTTGGGTTAAAAATACCATAAGAGACAAAAAAGAAAGGAAGCTAATATGTTTCAGCCTACAACTGCAGTGCAAATGCCTGCCTCTCAACACAGATTAGAAGCATATCAGTAAGGATGTGATACTTCTGGTCATTTGCCAGACTGTGAGAACTAGAATTCTCTTTTTCTGAATGTGCCAAAATATTTTTCAATAAAGTTTCAAAGAAAAGACTGTATTCCAGTATAATTCTATTTTAGGGGAAAAAAAAAAAGAAAAAAGATGATCGAGTACTTCAATTGCTGGTTCATTACATTTTAGCCTTTAACTTCAGAGGTGGTAGATCACCACTTTTCAGACAGTGCCAGTGAGGTTTTATGTATCATGTAATCCCATTTAAATTCTGCACTGAGAAGCTAATTGAGACTTATGTGATGTGTCATCCCCGTGCAGGCCATCTGCACAGGCTGAATTGCATTCAGAGACAGCCTGTGAGAAACTACAGAGTACCCAATTGCTGCTTGTTGGGAAAATAAGTTACAAATTTATCTCCATCTAAAATAATGTGGTAAAATGAATTACAGGCAGTTATAAAATAGTCCAGACTTGTGTATGTCTGTATTGGTTGATCAGCTTCAGCTCAGAACCTGTTTTCACTTACCCTAAAGAAGCTGTCATTTAGCTGTTTTCATCTTTTCAATTCATGGCACTGTAAGTAACCCAGCAACTGATCCAGAGTCCTTACCCTCTGTGTTTTGTATACATGGAAACATAAAGCAATATTCCTTGAGGTTTTCAATATATTACATAATAAACTCTCATCCTCCCAACCCTCCCCACCCCCAAATATATATTTCTAAAGTTACCATAGTCAAAATGAGAGTGACAATGGCAAAGGAGCAAAGAAGGAGAGGGGAAATCAAATTACAAAGCACTGTAAAATTATGGTCAGATTAACATGTTTTTAGGTAATGTAGGACCATAATAGTTTCTAGGCAACAAAATTAATACAATCTCTTTTCAAATCTATAGGAACCCTCTTCTGATGCACACCTACTTTACTTTTATAATCTTTCATCCATCTAAAGACATGTAATTTATGTCTTCAGTAAATAAACATTCAGTCAAGTCTATACTTTGAACAGTAAATTATATCTCTGATCTCAGTCTCTTTCTCTTCTTCCACTTCCTAACTATGCTGGAATGCATGAAAAGAAACAAAAAAGCCTCTGGGTGGCTCCTCATCTTTACTTGGAATATTACAGTAAGTGGCTTGCCCTGGTGATCACAGTTGTGACTAACTAATATTAACTTCCAGCAAATATTGCTGGAAATAGACTAATTGGATAATTGGATTGATTCTGTATTTAAATAGAGACTGAGCAGTAGAATTAGTAATTAGAAAGAAATCTTTTCTAAAATAGGATGTGTATGAAAATTTGGCCAGTGGCATTGTACTTTTTCTGGTTAGATATCTGTAGATGTACGTACAGAAAGGAATGGAGGAAGAACAGTCAAATAAGCAAGCAACAAAGCATGCCAATATTGGAAATGCATTGACTGATAACAGACTATGAGAGTGTGAATAGATGCCTGTGGCATACCCAAGGCAGTACTAATCATACCTACTGTATATTCTGTGTTTTGGGATCATGATTTTAAAATATGCCTGGAAAAGTAAACTTAATGAAGGTTAATATTATTTAAAACATTTGATTGTGGCAGGTGAGATTCCTATAGAGTATATTTGCCTTTTTATAATTACAAATAACTCTTTGCCTTTGAATTTTTTTCAGGCCATTTGCAAGCTGGCTATTTTTAACAAACTTCCTTTCCCCACCTGAAAGTCAAATGTACTGACAAACTGAGAGATGGCCCGGTCCTAAGATGAAGGGTAAGAGCTCGAACACAAAATTCTGTGTGTTTGTGCTAAAACTCCTGTGCCTACTATCATCTTATCTTTTAAGGTAAAAGCAGACATACATGGAGCTCAGCAAAGGCATCTGGTTTAAGGATGGTTTTGCTTTGACTGCGGCTTTCAAACTTTATTTTAATGTATTCCCTTCCCCTCACAGCAAAAGTTCAAGAGGATCAAGAAGAGGCTGATTTCTGAGAAGTTGTATGAGAGTAACAAACTCTAAATTGTTCTCCATATTGGATGGAGATTCTTTGTATCACACTAGACTAAATACCTGTGTGGTAAAAAATGTAATGAGGGATGGAGAAGACAAGCCATCCTTCTAAAGCAAATACAGAGTTTTATAGAATTATAGAATGGCCTGGATTGCAAGAGGCCTTAAATATTATCTAGTTTCAACCCCACTGCCATGGGCAGGGATACCTCACACTAGACCATGTTGCTCAATGCCCCATCCAACCTTGTCTTGGAGTTTACTTGCTCCATCTTGATCTGTGTTTGTTACCAGACATATTAAAGGGGTAGATTATTGAACTATCCAAGTGGTTTGCAGATTCTTTCTTTACAGATAATAATGCTTCTTGAAATGAGAAAAAAAAAAAAAAAAAAAAA
>VZRO01006223.1:25361-47991 GCA_013397915.1 Daphoenositta chrysoptera
TTTTTTTTTTTTTTTTTTTTCAAATTTGAATTAACAGAGTAGACACTACAGACTAATTCATTCAGAAGTGTGACTTAACCAGGATGGGAGATCATTGTTGTTTATTAGCCAGTGATTTGTAAGCTATGATGGACTGGACGTTTCTGTCTTTTTGAAATATGTGGCATTTCGGTGGGAAGTTGAAATGATAGTTTTTCTTTGCTTTGAGTTCTGTGTGGTCATCAATGGCAGACCTGGAACACACTGGTCATTCAGTGATCCTTGTGAGAGCCGTGGTTTCCTTTGATGTATAAACAACCTGCGGGTCTCATTGGCACTAGAGTGACTCAAACCCCAAAAAATTTGCACACATGTATGGGGAGAAAAAGGGCACAATTTGTACATCATACTTAATTAGGACCCAGTGCACAAGACATCCAAGAGTAGGACTGAAAGTCGGGAAACACCAAATGCATCTATATATCGCTTTTGTAACAATAAGGAGGTAGACTTCAGAAAAATGGTTATGCATGTGAGAATATTTAGATGTTACCTATCTCCCCACTTTACCCACGAGGTAAAACATTCAACCAGAAGAATTTAATGTTCCCTTAATATATCTATTCATTTGACATAGGTACTATGCCTGTAGATTGATAAAGATTTATTTGTAATTCTATGTATAAATAGCAATATATTTATCAGTTTTCTGACCAAATCTAAGTAGTATGTATACACATGCACAGCTGTAATTTAGTATCTATTTTAATGTATATAGTGTGTATAACAGTAGAAATTACATGAATAATAAATTTAACACTGGCTATGAGTTTCAGTACTAGAAAACTATACTATACTGCATTTAATCTATTTGACTGTGCTTATGGAGCTGAAACACATAAACCAAAATCAAGTTAAATTTCTAGATCAGAAGATTTGTCTTATTCACAAACTACTGATCATCTGCTGCTGCATATTCAAAACTTGAACTATCTGAATTATCTTGGTTATCCTGGAAGTTTGATTATACCTCTATTACTTTCCATTTTTACATTACTCCATAGCTAGTATAGCTGTGCTGTCATAGTCTTGAATTCCTTAAAGTTTCTAAATGAGAAACTGAATGAGAAATTGATTCAGTTAATCAGAAGTTTTTGAATTATAGTAATTCATGACATGATACACGTAAGAATTAATAGTGAAGTGTTTTCCTTAGAGGACATTAGGATACTCATACAGCTTGGAATGCTAGCTCTCTTGGTAAATGGAGCCAAATATAGGGATCATAGAACCATAGAATGGTTTGAGCTGGAAGGGGCCTTAGAGATCCTTTGGTTCCAACTCTTCTGCCATGGGAAAGGACACCTTCCACTAGCCCAGGCTGCTCAGAGAACTGGCCAACCCGGCCTTGAACACTTCCAGGGATGGGTCATCCACAAGTTTGCTGGGCAACCTGTTCCAGTGCCTCACCACCCTCACAGTAAAGAATTTCTTCCCAATATCTAATCTAAATCTACTGTCTCTCAGTTTTAAGCCATTCTCCCTTGTCTTTTCACTGCATACTTTGGCAAATAGTCTCTCTCCAGCTTATAGGCTTTTTTTAGGTACTGGAGGGCTGCAACTAAGTCACCCCAAATCCTTCTCTTTTTCAGGCTAAACAATCTCAATTCTCTCAGCCTTCCCTCATTGGAGAAGTGCTCCTTCCCTCTGTTAAACTTGGTGGTCCTCCTCTGGACTTTTCAGATAAATTGATACAATTCTGGTTTTCCAAGATATGATGAAATCATACTTAAAGATATTTAACATAACTCTTCAGGTTTTCTTTTACATATTTTTACGAAGTGTAATACTTTTAAAAGAGAACAATTCTGTCATACAGTATTGGTGATTGCTTATTTTAACAAAGTCCATTTCATCCTTTTCAATATGAATTCAGTGATACTCTGAGACTTTTGCTATGTGTCACAATGGTTTTTCATCTAAAATAAAGAATAGTAGTTTCTTCAAAGCAGGACAATTTACATTCCAGCCATGATATCCAGCCAAAATATTCACAATAAGAACCAAAATGTTTTCATGTGCCTTATTGCCATACTTTTTTCCAACATATTTTTAAATGTCGTATTTCTCATTGTCCCACTACAATTATGTATGGTATCTTTAGACTGGAAGCAAGAATGCAATGATCAACTTAGATTCAGAAAAGCATTATGGCATTCATTGCTGGTAAAATTCTAAAGACAAGGATCTGAATTTCACCTAACAGTTACTTCAGGATCCTTCAGGTTTTGATGTTCAAGACTGAAAACAATGTGTTTGTCTTTCCTTTAGGAGTTCCATAAAAAAGAACAACAACAACAACAAAACAACAACAAATGTCTATCACCTAAAAAGAGCAACACATTATTCAAAAGTCTCTGATATAGTGAATATTTTGAGTAAGAAACCAACTCAGATAGACAAAGAGAATAGAAATGGGAAGTACTTATAAGCAACTCTGCCCCTTCTTGTGCATATCACCATTAAGAGTTCCTCTTCCCAAAGCTTAGTTTCAACTGCTCAGTGACTTTTTAAGTTTTAGTGACATCTGCATGATTTTGCCTTGGCCTGTTTCTGGCCTATGAGGCCTTTGTTCTTCTGAGTCTTCTCAGCAGTTTTTCAGCCTCTGCATAAAATTCAAACCTCCACTCTCTCACTGTAACTCTTGCATGTTCTTGTTTTGGAAAATTCTGTAGTCTCTGGGACATCATCTAAGTATGGGACATCAAAATTCAGCCTCTGGTTGCTTCCAAGAAGGAGTGAGTTCTTTTGGTACAAAGATGATAAAGCCTATCTAACACTTTTTATGACACACGCACTCTGAAAATGAGAGAGAAAAAAAAGATACCAAGATACCACAGTCATAAAGATTAAAAGTACAAAAAAAAAAAAAAAAATTCAGCCTCTCTGTGATTTGTGTTTTGCACATGATGGACTAAAAGAAATTTAAAAAAAACATATGTGTATTTTTGACAAAATTACTCTAAATTTATTTCCTTCACATTTTAACATAGTCTTAAATGTTGCCATGTCAATTTTTTTCTTTTTTTTTTTTTCTTAGTAACTTCCATTAATAATTTCCCATAGTTCAAATATATTTAGAATAATTTTCTTTTATATTTTCGTAAAAAGTTCTCTTGAAGCCGGTTCTCTTCTTCTCTTCAAGCTCTTCTTCTTTCAAACTTTAAGATTAAAAAGGTGGATGTACATGCAGTACCTTACGTTTAAATACCATATATTCCTTTAAATATTATATTCTGTAGTGGTGTATTCTGGGAATGCTTTTACTAGTAGGTCTTCAAAGCTATTCCATAACATACACTGTGTGGGGTATTTCATTGGTTTTGACAAGTATTACATTTGCCCAAAAAAGGAATTGGGGAAAAGTTGTCTAAACCAAAAGACTCAGACAGAAATTGGTGAGCGGCTTGGACTAGAATGGAGGGCAATTTTCCAAAAAGTTAGAAAATAGTTCATTGGTGAAATGTGAACACATTTTATTTTGACTATTTAAAAAGAAATAATTCTTCATTCAAAACATTGTTTATTTCAAAATAACCCCAAATTTTTATATGGATTTTAAAAAAATGTTTAATTCAAAAGGCATCAGTGCATTTAACCCAAGATTAGGTATATTGACTCCAAATTAGTATTATTTTGTTGGTTTTGCTTTTGTTTTTGAAGACAGCTCTACTCTTTATCTTGAACTTCCTAAATCTTACTCAAAAACAAATAGAGAAAAAATATCAGCCATAAAGTTTTAGTTTGACCATGGATCAACAATTAATACTTTTTTTCCCAGTATTATTTAGGATTCAAAGAAAAAATACTATGGGGAAATTCATAATAAGGAAGTTCATAGGCTTCTCCTTTCTCTTCCCAGTTTTGTTTGGTTTTTTGAGTTTTTTTTAGTGGTAGTAGGTAAAGGGATTGCTTGCCCCTACTATTGACATAATCATAGACCTCTGATGCTAATGGTGAGGTCTGCTGATGGGGTTATCTTCGTGTTTAGAATACCAAAGAATCCAGCACATACAGTCTTAAATCCCAGTAGAACTGAATCAATCTGTAACCTTCAAAGCCATATTGATCAAATGGTCTTGTGTGATGGGTTTAGACCTTTGAAATGGCAGTGCTTTCTACTCTTTTTAGAGAGTAAAGTTGCAGTGTCCTTATTTTTGAAGGAAAGGAGTTACTTTTGTGAGTATTATCAACAGACTTTCCAATATTATGTGGTGGGAAGTGTGTTTGTAAAATTCCTTGGAACGGAAGACCCTCAACTGAATATAAAATATTATTTCTGTGTATCTATGTAAGCTTCTCAATGAACTAATATCCTGGAGCTCAGATGAACTAACAAAAAAAGGGACATATTTGATAGAAGAATCACGGGGTTTTTTTCAGACAATATTTTTATATTTATCAATCTGGTAACAATCAACTAATCGCCAGAGATAAATGAAATTCAGAAAGATTTGTGAAGTAGAAAGAGATTTTATAGAAGAAAATTCTGACCTGCCAAATAGATGCATCAGCCTGCATTTTGACAGGTGATACTTTGCAGTTCATGCAGCCTGTGTTCAGAAATAGTTTCTGAATTGTAATAGTATTTTAAAATTTTTATCACAAATAAAAATTTTACCAAACTATATGACTGAATATTAAATAAAACCCTGAAATTTAATAGTTCCAGGCCTCTTTGAATCTGAACTTGTTGGAAATCTTTCCTCTTTGGATCCTTTTTTAGCAGAAATTAATGAACTTAAAACACAAGAACTTAAATAGTCTTCATTTTTATAAGTTTTCAGTGTAAGGACAAATTATTTGAGGAATCATATATATATAAATGAATTAAATATTAATCAGACTTAAATACAGTATTAATTTCATAAACTTTAGACATTGAATAAGGGTTTAGGAAGATTAGTTACCTGCATTGAGAGCTTCCAGGCAGATTATGTTTCACATATTTTTCTAAAGTTAATATAAATTCTCTGTATCTGCTATCAAATTAATATATTTGAGGCAGTGGAAGGATTCTTCTGATAAAGCAAATTGAAAACATTTGGAATCCATTCTTACTCCTTACATCAGCATGCTGTCTAGTCCCTCAAGCAGACAGTCTCTAGTACAATACCATCTGATGCTGTCATTAAATCCTCAGCGTCAGGTTTCCGTAGCAACAGCAGAGCTCTCCCTGCTTCACTGTCTGCATCTGAAACCCAATCCAGAACAAAAACAGTTAATCTCACGCTGTTTTTCTACGTTTTTTTGACAGATTTAATCAGAGACCTTCTGTAGCTGGAAGTAAGTGGTAAGTAGCTGTTAAAGTTTGTGATTATTAAATTGTAGGGCTGTATTGTAGTTGTTGATGTACACGCACACCAGATGGTGGCCTGGTGTATTCATCACCAGATTAGAAAGATAAAGTCTGGGCTATATGTAGGCCTACACACCCGCTTAAGAGTTTATTTTGTAATGCATAATAGCTTTTAGTACTTATTTAAAATAGCAAATCTTGAAAAGCTTTACTTTGATTTGATTAAAGATGTGACAGGATGAACATATTCCCAAGGTGTTTAAAGTTAGTTTTGATGTTACTGTTTTCAGACTGTTATGCCTCTCCAGGCCGACAACCGCAAACCATATACAGGTTACGCAGAGTTTACTTGGTTTAGGAGTTAGTGTTCACAGAACAGACAACTGTCTTTGACTCAAAATATGCAATGTTAATTAAAAACCATGACCAGAAATAATGTATGGCTTTCTTACAGAAAAAAATGCAAAATGATTCTGAAGGAAATTTAGAAATTAAATGTTTGTATTTATTAGCATATTCTAAATAAAAGCTTTTCTCTGTTCACTGAAACCAAAGAAACAGTATTTCAAAAATATTTTTTTTTCATTTCTAAAGCAGATAAATTTTCTGAAAGCCATTAGAAAGCCCAACCAACTAGCACGGAGAGTTCCCAAATCAGAAGAGTTTGGAGTTTCATTTTAGTAATTCTTTATTCTTTCGCATTATATTTTTATAATCTTCTTGTTTCAATGCCTGATTGAAAAACATGCATGATTGTTTTAAGGAATTTCACTTAGATACAGTATCCATTTTATGAAAGCAATATCTATTCAAAATATAGTTGATAGATTTTTAAAAACATCATCATAAATAAACCTGAACTTCTCTCATTTCTTGGTGTACAAAATTTGATCATGTTAAGTATGAAAGCTATGACATAGGTTGACTCGAACTGTTGCTACTGTGCCTTTATTGCTCAAATTACACCAGGACATTGTGCCTTTATACTCCTGAAGGTTTGAAGGAAAAAGGCAACACAGGTATAGTAAGCATTTTTGTTTATACACATATGAGAATATGTTTAGTTATATTTTATTTAGATAGGACATCTCTGAGATGAAGAGATACTGTAGTAAGTACCAAGCACTTTCACAGAATCAAAGACTAATCTTTATATAACTGTGAGAGTCATTTAAATTATAACTATGATTTCATGTTTAATTTTAAAATATTTTTCTAAATAATTCTGCTGACTAGTAAGTAGTCTTCGAGAAATTTAATTAAAATACAATATTCATCTAGTTCAGAGTTAAACCTCTTTTCTGAAGAAATCAGGACAATCATGGTAATTTTCCAAGGGTCTTTTCCAACTAACATCAGTGTTAGCTGCCTTTTGCTAAAGAATAGCGTGATGAGAGAGAGAGGATAATCACATGAAAAGCATGTAAATATTTACTAAAAATATGTTTAATAGATAGAATATGATTATTATGATAATATGACATATTTGAATTTTTTTAAACATTAGACACATGCTCCTTCTTTATACATGGTGGTATTTTTGGTTCATAACAGTACACAACAAAATACCACTTCGTTTTTACACATCTGTGCAGAGAATTAGCATACATCCCCACTAGAGAAGTTTATGTAGTTGAGGTATCTACTTAGTACATTTTCCAACAAGAAAAAGAGTAAGAAATAAGCAGGGCCTTTTCTACACAATGTTATGCTGGCAGTAGAATTGAACAGATTTGAGGATGAACAGGGAATGGAAAAAATCCACACTTTTTAGATCTTTGGCATGGATCACTCTCTTACAATGACATGACGGTGGTAGTGGAAGAGTGGCAAAAAACCCACATCCCAAAAATCCTCACATCTTGACCACACATAGGTGGAATACATAAAAATGAAACACAGTCCTAAGTAACCCAAACTAGTAAAAATCCCTGTCCGTCCTCACAGCGTAGGGCAGCACTCTGGACTCAGCAGCATCAACAAAACCAGTGGTAGAACTCAGGCCACAGTTAATCAATCCTCACTGTTTTAATAATTTTATTTTTCTTCAAAAGGGAGTTGGCAATTTTCTATTATAGTAGTGATGTTTCAGTAAAATAATCAATGTTTTGATAATAGTATTTTGAGATATTTTTATAAAATAATTGCTAGACCTGTCTAAGTGCCTAGTCAGACCTTGAATCATTCTACTGTAAATACAAAGCATTTGATCAAGTTATAAAAAGTATTTCTGGTGAAACAATTTTACTCGTAGGAACACAGTTGGGTATTTGAGACTGGATGGAGACATAATTTATTCTTTTCGTCATTAGTAAATTGCTTGGTCTGGATCTTAATTTTCCCTGTCTCATTGATCTTAATCTTGACTACTTAGTAATTTTACTTTTTTTTTTTAGATTATAGACAAAGCAATCCAACTAAAAAAGAATTATGAGCAAATTTGAAAAAATCATGAATGCATTTGTCAAATTTGGGATATTTTTTTTACTTTGTTTATGCACTCATGTTGCAGAAAATGTGTGGCTATTTGCAAACAGATTCATGCACTTTTATGAACATTCTTGAATAGTAGCAGTGATCTTTTGCATGAATAGAGCAGAAATAGCTAGGCTGTAATATTTACCTTTTTTAAAAAGACATCCTCTTTGTGCAAATGCTATGTAATGAATGTTAAAAATTCATTCAACAAACAAAAAGCTAAACATTTTGTGTTCCCAAAATGATTGGGGAGAGTTGATTTTCTTTCTAGTGTCATACATTGTCTTGATTTTTGGCTTCTGATTTTTTTTTTTTTCATAAAAATTTGGTAGATAAAGATCTCTAAGAAAATTAGATTTATTATAGGGGGAACATGCTGACAGGAACTGTCATACATGCAGTAATATGAGCATTTCATGTCCATACTGATGCACTTTGTTACTATTTCCCCATCCTGTCAGCCTTGCTTGCCTTTTCTTGTGCCAGTCAAATTAATCACACTTGAACCCCAAATTCCTGAGACTTATTTGGCTGTGGAGAGTTAATAGAGAAAGAAAAATAATGTCATTGGTTTCACAGACCAAAGCCACTTCTCTGGAAAACAAATTTATTATGAAGTAAAATATAAAATAACAGGATTTCTATACTAAGTTGCAAGCTTTTAGACATTTTGTAAAAAAAACCCCACTTTTTATGAAGTTAACAAATCAAATGGACAGATGATCAATGCCAAATCTACTGGAAAACTGCCTGTGCAAATGGAATGCCAGATTAGATAATAATCTGTCACTCAAAGTGCTGATGACCATGTGTATATTGCAGAGCATGCCTCAGACAAGAATTGTTGTAAAAGTCACCTTCATCCTAAAATGAATTTAGCATAAATTTCATACTAAAGTGTGAAAGATATTTAAAGTTAATAAAGATTTCCAAGGTACACGATGAAGAAGCTGTTATTAGCTATAAATATATCTTGAACATCATTGCAACAATTATAAAGCATAACAGTTATTTATTAAATCAAAAGAGACAAAGATCTTTATTTTTTGGGGGGAACAATATTCATGGATAAAGGTTGTAAAATACCTTTGCGTGCTTTACATTGCCAAGCTGCTGCTGTATTTGTAGGACCCTTCTGATCCCCCAATCTTTCACTAGCTTTCCTGTGTGACTCCCAGACAGTGTGCTTTTTTGGAAATCTTCCTTTGGAAGACAGTAGCTGCCTTTATTTTATGTGTCAATACAACAGGACTTGAATAGGATAATTATGCTACGCAGCCTGAAAGCAGTGGTTATGGAAAGCTGCTCACACAAGTAAGTGGCTGCAAAGTAGGTAATATATGGTCTCTTTTTTCATTCATTGAATACCAGTTGCTTCACAGACGAGTGGATGCTTCTTGCATGTCTAGCAGCATACAGGTTGATTACTGCCAGTGCATACCATCACTCCTAGGCAAAGGAATCAAGTGGATTCTATTAAAAAAAAAAAAAAAAAAAAAAAAAAAAAGGAAAAAAAATATAAACTAGGTGTGAAATTTGAGTTATGTATCTTGACCTTCATCAGAAGAGGGAATTTAGGGGCCTGGAAGATTTTAAAGTGATGAAAGAAAAGAATGATAATAGGTTCTTTCAGGATAGGCAGTAATTTCGAAACTGTGGAGCTGTTTCTCTTCAATAGTCAAGAAATTAACATGACAGGAGTTTTCTGTTTCCTGCAACGTCTGAGCTACTTCCTGAACTTTCTTCTTTCTTAGCCTTTATTTGTGTAGTTATGCCTTTCTCTTTTTGCTCCCTGAATGGAACATATGTATTTTATAAAATTTGTGTTAGCTTCACCAAGATACCCAGAAAATCTCAAATCCTAGTGTTTAAAGAACTTTACAAGGATGCAGAAAATTTAGAAAACACCTGAGCTACTTAGGCTAAAAGGCTACATTTCTTCCTTCACGAAATAGCATCTGTCTAGCACATTTTGAAGTAGAAATTATATACTCAGTCTTAAAACGGACAAAATTAGGGGTTTCTCTTGGGGGGGAGTGTGTGTGGGGGGAATTGTTTCCATTCACATAAACAAAGAAAATTAAGAAAATATTCAGTGATGTATTTTCTTTTAATTTATACAAAATGATTTCTCCACTCCTTTCAGACATATATTAAGCAAATTGGACAAATGCTCCTCCAGTCCTATTTAAGTACATATTTTACCAGGAAATTAAAAATTTTCATTAATAAAATGTTTACGAAATGCTTACATCTCCAAGTAATTTATTTTTGCAGACTGTCAATGAAATTAGTGTTGATACATACATATATATATATGTAAATATATATATTTATAGTAGGGCCAAGCAACGATTTGCAAAATTCCATTGCCATATAATACTGGGCAGAAGTGTAAACTTGACATCAGTGCTTGTATTATCTAATTATTATATATTTCATTTTTAGATCTTCACATTATTATCTTTGAAAGTGCTTACGATTGTTTTATAATGTGTCTAAATAAATAGATGTGATCGTCATATAAATGTTATAGAAAAAGTGGGATACTTTAAAATACAAAATTTCTTATTCAAAATAAATCTTTCCAATGTGGAATTTAAATAGAAGTAGATAACAACATAATTGACAATAAAGTAAAGAAAATAGGTTGGAAGGATGAGTATTCTCACTGGTGAGAGCAATGACATAATTTCATTTATGCTGAACGTTGGAAAGGGAGTTGATGAGAATTGCAAAAATCTTGAACAGAACTGCATGTGAGACAGAATTTGTGAATGCAACTCTTTAAATGAAAGACTGAAATGTTGCCTTAAATTATTTTAACAGAAATATTTCACGTTTTTGAACAATTTTTCACATAATGTAGACCATTATCGTAAATGCAAAACGTAGAAATTGATATATATCTATGAACCTAAAGCTAGAACATGGACAATGAGAATAAAGAAGTGGAAGCAATGGAGTTTCCAGTACCTGATGCCCACCACAGGACAGGATTTTTTTTCTACAAAGGATGACTTTGGCAACTCTAAGTACACACTGAAATATAAGGTGAAGCAACGTAACAGGAGATCAGATGAGATTATCTGCTTCACTGAAAAAAATGTTCACACAAAGTGCAAGAGTTGTTTCCATGGGTGGAAAAGGGAAGAATCAATATTTTCTTTATATCTTCAGAATATTTATATATTTGACATTTTTTAATACGAAAGCATTACTTTAGCCCACTATGTAAGAAAATTTTCAGTGTAAACTGATAACAATTCAACGTTAAAATAGGAAAATCTGTTTTATACTTTTCAGTTACTGCTCAGGCACAAAAAGGAGCATTCATAGGAGAAGTGCCACCAACAGAAGTTGTCAGATAAAAGCAGAAATTAAATAGAGTTCTGAACATCTCAGCTCAAATTCTGTCTGGTCCTACTCATAGCTCTTTAAAGGGAAACAAATTGTTGAGAGGAATATTTGTTTTACAGATTGCAATGCAACAGTTGTTCAAAGGAAATTTGGAAGAGTGTTGGGAATGGTATCCAAAATGTCAGACATTCTGCCTTTTTGTGTCTCTGGTAGCATTGGCCACCAAGTTTCAGTACTACATAGAAAGTAGTATGGCCCAACTGAAGTGGCTCTTAACAACAAAACAATTCACATGGAAGACTTGGTATTCACATTATGCAGTTCAGGATTTTTATTTTGGATTAGCTCTAGTTTCTACCTGGGGACTTGAATGCCCATTAGCATTTGGATTTATTAGTTACACACTGGGAGTACATGTTCTGGTATAATTTAATTTGAAAGGAATCCTGTTCATGTGCTATGTGATGTGATCTGAAGCCCTGTAAGGAGCGAAAATCAGGATATTCACTTCAAAACCATATTCCTTATCCAACAGTGTCTTCAGTGTGTAGCACAGCTCCTCCTTCAGCTATAGCTTTAGCCCTGTACTTTCCCATTGCTTCATACACTACTGTGTTTGCAATTGTGTTTAGAAAACCAAATTGAAGAGCTGAGCAGTCTTTCTACTGAGTAGTGCATTCCTCTGTTTGATCTATATTCTTTTTGTAGAATTTCATTTGCAGAGATGCAGAGAAACATTCTGGAGCCTATTAGTTGTTACCATGCTCCCTCTTTGCCATGAACTTTTGGCTGATTAACATCTATGGACATCAGAAGATCAGAAGTCACACATCTGTCCTTGTTTTTACTACATCTCTCTCACCCTGTATTTGTTGCAGCTTCTTCCATGGGGATAAAGTTTTGGGGAAACTGTATTAAAAAAAAAAAAAAAAAAAAAGAGAGGAAAAAAAAATTTGGAAGGTANTGAAAATTTGGAAGTGTAAATACATTACCACAGCTTTTTAATTTCTTTCTTTTGTCTTCTCATCCTTTTCAGTTTTGTTTATTCAATGCAAAACTGGGAAAGGTTATGAAACCTATAGGAGTTAGGGGCTTGCAAGTCTTTACAATTTTTGAGGAGAAAACTTCCTAGAAATTTTCCTAGAAAAATAGGGTTTTTTTAAAGCAAAAAGCTTGTCATTGCATAAGAACATCAGCTTTTCCTTTTATAATGATCTCTATATTTATCATATTAACCTCAATTTATTATTTTTTGTCCATGGAAGGGGCATTAACCTTGATGTATAGACAGATATCCATGAGAGACACTGCTCTTCTCATCATCTCTTTGTGGTACCAGTACTACCCTATGTTCACTTTAGGTAAAAACCTGGTTGGACACTCCTGACATTTTGCAAGACATAAAGTAGCTTTGATGCAAAGTTATTGATCAGACTTTCTTTTTTGACCCTGCTGCTTTAGAGCACTTCTTTTTTTTTTCCCTTTACAGATAAATTATGCATTGCTGGAAGCAGAGTAGTTATTTATACTCATGTACATGGAAGGAAGACACCTTTAGGCTAACTTATAATTTAAAAGTGTATGTCCTTATCATTGTACAACTACATGGATGAATCACTTTCTGTTACAATGTGTCCATATTTTCCCCACTTGTCACCCAGGAAATAATTTATTCTCATTCATTGTCAGATTTTGCATCTGTACAGGCTGGAGCTATGTCGTGAAAATTAAATAGTGATTTATAATCTAAAAGAGAAAAGTATTAGGACATTATGACCTTGTCACAGTCTTGAATGGTACTCTTGTTTTTAAAATAGATGATAATATTGCTATTTACATCTTTTTACAACTGATTTTTCTGCAATGGGACCCGAAAACTCTTGAGATGCTTATTGTGCCTCATTTACACAATAGTCTTAAAATATATATATATAAAAACCCATAAAACTCTACCTTCTTCTTTTGCTCTTAAATGTCCTCTCCTCTTCTATAACCACAAGCACAATATAACAACAATATAGTCTTGAACATATAATTTTCATATTAAGTATTATGTATTGTATTTAAAAACTATTAGCTGTATGTAAACATGAAAAACGTGCTGCTGACATAAAGGTTGTGATGTAGAGGAAAATTTGTCTAGCTCTCCATAGTCCTGTGAGATGTGCATTTGGCATAAACAAAGAAAGAAAGGATATTCAGTTTCCATTTTTCAAGCAATACTTGGATGATCATTTAAATAATGGTGTATTTAGTCAAGTTCTTCTTCAATTATGCATTTCAGTTGCCTCATTTCAAGCTAATGTCAGGCTAACTCAGTTGTGAACCACCTCTATCAACTTTTGTAAATTTAGCCCATTGGTGTTAATGCATCTTAATCAATCAGTACAGCAATATGACTAAATGATTTAAGTCATGCTCATTGAATACTACGCAGCCTAAAAGCCCATGACTACAACATAAAGGATGCCATCTTTTTTTTCTAAGTTGCAGAACCTTTATCTTCCAGGTTGACAAAAGACTGTGGTATGTTATTCACGTAATGTTAGTAACTGGAATAATTTAATATATTCTTTATATTGAGGAAATATTTTCTCTTACAATAATTAAGAATATTTCATTCAAACAAACAAAAAACTGTTCTCAAACTTCCTTTGTAACACAGTACAGGTAGCAACCTTAATAACAAGTGAGAGAAGACTGTGAAAAGAAGCCACATTTTGGAAACAGCAAATATTTTTAAAAACTTAGACTGGCAAGATGAACTAAGCATCTTTCATTTTGATCTACTACACAACTTCCATCTCAAAATGAAAGAAGAAGAGTTTTTATGTCAATTTGACCGAGGTCTGCTTTTCATCCGTACTCGTCTTCTTGTTAAGCTAAACTAAAAGACTAAAAAAAAATTAAATAAAAGATATCCACCTGTTTATTAATTTGCATAATAGCAGCCTTTTTCACTTACAATATAATCTGTGAATGATGATTCTCTATGTTGAAGGAAGCTCAGGCCTGCTTTTTATTTTTGTGACTGATAATGTCCAAGCAGTCACCTCCCTTCTGGCATTTGAAGCAGACAGCAGAAGACTATTTCAAGATTATTAAGTAGGTGGGTTTAATTTTTTGTCCTGTCAAATCTTTCCAGTAATCTTTATCACAAGAAAAGATTTATGATGTGCAATTTTCTTTTATCATTACAATCATTGCATAAAAATAAGAGTATGGAATTGATCAGATTACAGTAATTGTCTTGAGAATAAGTATTAGTCATTAGAATTAGTATGGAGCTGATAAAAGACTACCAAACCACTGAAAACTTTACCAGCATTTTCTGAAAACTGTCATTAATCTGCTCCTTTCTAAAAGCAGAGGTTGTGACTGATTAGCAGATCAAACTGTACATTGTTGAAAGGATTAAGATAACACGTTTGGCTTTTTCCCACAACAAACCCCCAAAGTCATAATCTACAATTGGAAGTGTTATGTGTTCTTAGCTTCCTGCCAAGAACAAACCAGTCTGACCAAGTACTGGCCCACAGTTGGAGGGCTGCCTGAAGTATCAAAACTATCACGCCATACTAAAGTGCCTTGCACATTAAGTCAGAAACTGTGAGATACAAGGATTGCACACAGAAGGTATTTTATTAAAATAAAAGACACAAGGAAGGTCTGTATTTAAGGCAGGACACCGAATTATTTTCTTTTACTGGATTTTCTTTTATATAGAAAGTCTGTTACACTGTGTTTTAAGGTATGTCTATATGCTGTGTTACTGGCAGCAGCTCATGTTGACACAAAAGTTGATATAATATGTCAGTGTTGATCCATTTCTGTATCACGTGCAAATTGAACACTGTGAATTAGTGGTGTTAGTGCAACCCTCACATCATGCCACTCGGTATAGTCTTCTTTTTTTGATTCTTTTGCTTTTATGAAATCTGCTTTTTGTTGTATGCATATTTTATGAGACTATTCAAAGAGGGTATGTGTACTTCTGGACCTCTAAGAATGGTAGTACTTTAGACCAAGGGGTAAATTTTTTATACCCATCATATCAGCAGATGGGATTTAATTTGTATACTTGTGGAAACCATATTCTCATAGAGACTACTTTAGACAAGGTATTGTACTACAAGCTGCAAAACAAGGGTGCTTTTCAATGCCAGAAAGTCTGTTTTGTTTCTATCACTACAGCAGCTAAGGGTGAAGCAATTGTGAGATTCAATAATGAAAACCTGGGCAGAGAGCAACTAAAAGTCTCTGAGATCTTGTCACCAGTGTAACAGGACATCATTTGCCTGCCACTTTTAAGAACAGTCCTTTCAGTTGCTGTTAAACAATATAAAGCAGAGTTTTTACCTTTGTCAGACAGACTCTGAAACAGTAACCTACAATATCCCCAAGTTAAAAGAATTACAGAAATTGTGCTGTAGCAAAACATGTGCATTGCCATTTTTCTTGTTACCTTAGGATATTGGTTTAAGCTTTTGGGAAGGATATAGTGCAATAGTATTATGTAGACATTTTGCAGTGGATTTTCTGATATACATATATATATATATATATATATACACACTCATAGCAAATTCAAGAAATTTGCAGATCTACCAAAAGTATATATGTATATCACTATCACCTCCTTTTCCTTTGGATCCAGAAGTATTTACACTGCTACAGAATTCAAGGTGAGCGGAATCCTGACTCTTTTGATTCCCTTTGAGCGATGGCTTTTTTTTAAACCTTTGACCAATTCCCATCACTTTCAACAAGAGTGACAATGGAAAGTTGCTTTTGCTCAAAAGCAGCAAGTCCTTTTCTTCAGTTCTTGTATTTTTGACATTCTTACATGTGTTTAATGTAAACACACAGCTACTCATTTCTCTTTCCTACAGACCAGTGACGTTTCCTGTGTTGTACCCATTTCACTGTTCCACTGAGGCAAAGCCTACTCAGCCTTACTCAGTTATACAAAACTAGCAGTTCCTCTGTTTCTGATAGAAAAACAGGTGATCTAAGAAAGCATGGATGACCAGAGAACAGGAAAACAACACAAAGAACTCATTACATGAGAAATCATTAATCACATGCACATGTGCACATTAATTCCCCAAATTGTAAAAAAAAAAAAAAAGTTCGATATGGAAATTAGTTTTTAATATCTGCTAAAGAAGAAACATTACTGTAATAGGTTATTAGTATACCCTGTAATTTCTTTTCAGTGAAAAGCTGAAATTCTATACAGAATACTATTTCCCTAATGAGGATTAAAGTAGTTTGTGTTCCAAAATTATAGTTCATGCCTCTCTCTCTCTTTATACATATCTATGTATATTTATGTATCTATATATACGTTATTTGCTCTTTTATCTTGTTCATTTGGTTCTTGTTTTGGCATTAGTATCATTTAGTATTATTTAGTATCAGACCTATGTCTATCCACTGCTAAATGCTTTAGATTTAGTAACTGAACCATTTCTAAGTTTCTCTTTCTATCATATCATCACGACACTTGTAAGGCTGTATGTTTCTTGTGAATTCTTTAGCCAGGAGCCATCATGTCTCCTGGCTACCAGCTGAGTGTTAAAATACACAGTGGACATGGAAGAATGGTACTCTGTCAAGTCTTATTCACAGCAACCTTGTGAAGGGCACTACAACTTAATATAGCATCTGTCCTCGGAAAAATCACTGAGCCTACACAAAGAAGTTCAGTTAGAGAATCTGGGTGTTCAGGACCAATTTTCAGATGGCCCAGACCACTCAGCTTTTGCTTGGTTCAAGTAGTTCTATTTTAACTATGTTGAGATTTGAGTGCTGTTATTCCCTGCTGTCTACACTGGCACAGCTCTCTTCAAAAACTGCCCTAGATATGACTTTCAAGAAACGATATATGCAATTTTATAGCACTAACTCTTCATAAGAGCCTGAATCACCTTGAAGACAGTGTCTGATGTCACTGCCTGGAGAGATCATTTTGTTCATTAGGGGAACTGTATCAGCTAGCTCCTATGAGGCGGCATCCTGACATCTTTAAGCAGATAGATAGCTAGACACGGCAAAAAGACTCCATGGATAAGAAAAGAGACAAAGGCCAACATAGCTAATATTTCAAGGGTCTTTTTGAATCAAAATTTGAAATGGGCATTATATAATGTATTAGAATTTTAGTCTTGCTTGATAAGTCACTGCTATTGAATGTGTAAACTACTTTTCAAGTGAAGATAGAACAACTTTCTTTTGAAAAATAGATAATTGCTCAGATGGTATAAAGTATTTAGCAGAGCTATTGCTTAATACCAGTCTGGATCAATAGACTTCATCTGCTTTCTTTTACTTTAAAACTTAGAAACTGCAGTGAGGAAAACAGAAGAGTAACGGTGATTACACTTTGAAGACAATGGGTCAGTTCTGAATGTTATTAGTATTTCAGGATGAATATTCAGATTTAATGTTGTAGGATAAGATGTATGGGACAAGGCAAGACTGTAAGATTAATTCAAAATTTCACTATGTTAATC
Source organism: Daphoenositta chrysoptera (assembly GCA_013397915.1). Lineage (NCBI taxonomy): Eukaryota > Metazoa > Chordata > Aves > Passeriformes > Daphoenositta > Daphoenositta chrysoptera. The sequence goes on from VZRO01006223.1 coordinate 43,056, forward strand.
ATTCTTAGATTGTTTTTACTCTTATTATGTATTTGAGAAATGAGTAGATTAGTAAGCTAGGTTTTATTCTCATTAGGTTCTTTGTCATGAGAACTCTGAAGAACTGCATAGCCAATAAATTATGTGAAATCGCTTTAAAAGTTTTGGTTTTTTCCTGTTTTTCTATATTTAGTTTTGATGCAAATGTGCCACTGCTTTCAACTGCAGAAAAGGCAGACAGCACTCAGAGTAATAAAAAAATCTGACTGATACAATGATCCATAGCTCACAGAAACTATCATGAAGGAAAAAAAAAAGTTAAATTCAGATATACCAAAAGACATGGATATATATAGTGCAATGACTTATACTGTTTTTACCTTTAAAGAACATAACTTGCATAAATTATTTTTATAAAAAAGGAAACAGATGTTAGAAGAGCATATGGATCCAAACGGCAACTGCAGTACATATATTTTTTCTGAAATAAATTGTATTCTAAAACTTCAGGGTGTTTGCGTTGTAACAAGCTTAATGCGTGATGGAAAAACCTTCCACACAGGTCCCTGGCTGGTGTGTATTGGCATGCTTTTTAAGTTGGCTTTCATGTTGGTCACTTTGCATTCAACAGGCCAGACAGAAAGGAGCTGCAGGAGATGGCCAGGTTGCAATAGACCTGCCTCATTTTTGTGTCACTTGGTCTCAGGAAGGCTTGTGATACACTGTCATAGCAGCAAGTTCTTGTTATCATCTTATCAAGAGCTTTTGGTCACCAAATTTCTTGATGTTATGGGGAGAGCAATAAAAAGAGAGTATCATAGGTCTCTACCCCATGGGAATTTGGAAGGCATTTGTTAGCCATAATCACAAACAAGATTTTATTTGCTGAGGCACTTAGATAGTCAGGTACTTTGTCCCCCTATTTACAATATATCAAAGAAAGAATTTGAAAATCCTGGATTTTTCATTTACAGAGATTGTCCTGCAGTGAGAGAAGGGGAAACCTTAGAGATCGTGAACACAAACGGAAGCTCATTCAAAAAGCTAAAAAACTGATATGTCAAAGTTCCAGCTGGAATGCTCAAATTAGCTGTGCATCTGCTAGAGTACTCAGTTTTTTTCTGTTGAAACACTGGGCTGTATTTACAGAGTGTAGTCAATCCTGTTCTCAGAGCGGCAGGTTCTGGGGTGCTCGGAAACTCAAAGCAGAGGGAGTTGTTCAAGCTTTGCAAAAATGCAAATACAAAAAGTGTAAAGCTAAAAATATGTTAGGTGTGAGTGTGGGACGAGTGGGACATGCATACAAATTGATAATTATCTTTTGCTAGAATTTTTCTTTTACAAATAGTAATTACATGATTATTATGATTATGTTCTTAAACCAAATGCTTACATAAGTTTAAGTAAAACTATTGAGACAGCCAAAGCAATCTTACTGTACAAAATGAGCTGGTGGAAAAAAACAGAGTTAATAAGTAGGATAGTTAAAATGTGTTTCTTTGGAGGTTTCTTTTGAGTGATCTTTCTGGATATTAAATTGTATATATTTTAAATTTCTCTGTGTTAATATACAAAAACTTAACAATAGTTTATTGTTAGCAATGTGATGTATTGACTTGTTTCTTCCTAATTTACAGCAAGCAAAGTTAAATATTACAGTAATGAGAAAATACTTCTATGATTACTCAGAAAAAAAAAAATAAAACTAAAAATAATTCCATGTGAATAAACTTGGAAATTTGATGGTAAGAAGTCATATTTTAACTTGTAACACAATTCTTTTAAATTTGATGGAATCCCAACAATACACTTAATTTTTTTAAAGGAAAACCAGTTTGATCTAAGCGTTTATAGTTCTGTGCCCTGCTTTGGCATTTTTACATAAATTTATTACAAATATGGAGATTTCTGCATTTTCACAAATCAGGTAATGAAATGCCAGTTTCTTCAGAGCTCCGTGACTTTGGTTTCTATGAACTGTGTTTAAGGATCATTAATAAATATGCTGTCAAGTTTAGATACTTGAAACTGATCTAAAATCTTTTTAAAGCAAGAATTCAAACTATAGAGTGAAATGGTGTATAATGGCGAGGAGATTCTCATCAAGGACATTAAAAATGTGGTTAAAATATAGATCTCTTCACTCAGCCCACTAGCTGAGAGCTACAAGATTGCAATCATAACAGAGTAATGAAAATGGATTTAGATGATGCCATTTCTCATTTTCATTACCATCATTTTCATGAAAATGAATTAATGTTGTGCTATTTTGTATTCTCGTGGCAATTTTTGTCACAAAATGGATGCATGCCAAGCCATCTTCTGTTCTTGTTAATCTTTTTCAAAAAGGCAGGGCACCGAATTTTTCATGTCCTATTGAGTTCACAGAAGACTGTAAAACTTTCACGACCCTGCAGGCTTCAAACTGTTTTTGGTGGTTTGGATAGTTTGACCCTAGGAAATGCTTATTAATGCACTAACAGTAGAGCACAGAAAGCACAAGAAAGATGACAAAGTATGAAGGTTTTTTTTCTTGCTGTCATCTGTAGTGGGAACAGTAAAAAGTAAGGAACTGTAATACCAATGGACATTAGCGAATAGTTTGAAAGTGACATAGGCTAATGTCTAGTTTTACCTATGCTTGGAAACGTAAGGATATATAGCAAAACCCCCAAATTCATAGGACATAGTATAATGAAGCCATATTTAGTATCATTCAATAGAAAATTGTGAAAAAAACCTGAACTTTAGTAATATCATTTATATATGATATGCTTGTAAACCAACTTTGAGCCTCCTACTTTATTTAGTTCTTTCCACTTCCCTTTTTGGATCAATCTTTTAAATAAAAGGTGGATAGAGAGAAATCATTTTGTTGCTACATGTTGTTTTTCTCTTGGTGTTTTACTTCCTGACTGTTATATTATGCATTTCCCAAGAAGCTGGATAGCTTTCAGTTAAATATTACTGTGCTTCTAGTTCATATTACAGTATAGGTTTTCCTTTATTACATGCTATAAATTTCATCTGTTTATTTTGCATACAAAGAATTTTTTAGAAGAAGATGAACTTATTTAAATTACTTAATTAATTTAAGTAATTAAATTATTTAATTTATTTAAATTACCATATTGGAAAGTCATTGTTCACTTGTGCTCTTTGCTTTCATTGTTTTTAATTACCTACCTGAAAAAATAAGCCAGAGTTTCAAAAGATAGAGGAGTCCTTGCTCAAGGGACTGTTGATTAATTAGGCATCAAATACAAAACTTGAATTTGGGCGTAAGAACCAGAACCTGGAGCTGCTTTGCTGCTGCCTTGGCATAAAGGCACTGTGCTGGACCTTGTTCTCTCAACAGGGAGGGGCTGGTGGGGAACATGGGCTTCGAGGGCAGCCCGGGCTCCAGCGACCAAGGAATGGTGGAGCCCAAGATCCTTGGGGCAGGGAGGAAAGGGCACAGCAGCTCTACCCTGGGCTGGAGGAGAGCAGACTTGGGCCTCCCAAGGGATCTGCTAGGTATAGTACCATGGGATAAAGCCCTTTCCAAAGGAAAGGAGAGCTCAAGAAAAATGGTTAATAGTCAAGGTTAACCTCCTCCAAGCTCAGACGAAATGCATCTCAACAAAGAGGAAAAACCAGCAGGAGCCTTGCGTGGATGATCAAGGCACTCCTGGACAAACTTAAACACAAAAGGCTCAAAATGGTTCTGGTTGGCTAATACTAACTGTTCTTAACCTTTTAGTAGTCTTTTTATTGAAACTATTTTAAAATGGTATTTAAACAAGGAATCTATTCTCCCAAATACTAAGTTATTAATACTAAGTCACTTTTCCATCTTCTTAATTTCTCCTTGAATGTTAGATATCAGACATTTTAATATTAGATTATTTTACTCAATATATAAAAAATTATGTAAAAGACTTGTTAGGTCTCTAATTTTGCAAACCGAATAGTGAAAATCAGCTGAAGTCACAAGACTGACTAACCATAAGCCAGTGACAGAGCAACTTTACAAATAAGACGAGTTCATATTCTTTCTCTAGTAAAATGTGGTACTAAATCCATGGAGAACTATCATTGTCCCTAAGATCAAGAGGTAACTTCTCTTCTGAAATTCATGGAACACATTTTCAGTTTAAAGTAGTATACTTCAAACAGAGACAAATTTGGTAAAACATTGTGTAGTTTTTGTCTTTTGGAAAGAAAAAAGTTTTCTTTTTAAAGTAGAAACAAATATCTGTTTTTACTTTAATAAACAACTATTAAAGATTACATTAGAGATATTTTATATAATATTTCATATATTTAATATAGTATCACATTACAGGTCTACTTACGACTTTTTATTAGAATTGAATGGTTTCTTAAGTGAAAAACCCAGTGATGTTAAGACATCTGATGTGTCACATAAAAATTCTAGGAAAGAGCTGAAAAGCTTCCAAAGCCCCTGAGGAGAGAGGGCATTTTCACACAGCAAATAAGCTACAACTACTTTATTCACTGTATATTTGTAACGGATTGGGTTTAATGAACAGTTAAAAACACCAGCTGTAGCTGGGATTCAGTTCACTAATTTGTTTTTGTGAGATATAAATGTATAAATTAGGAGAAAAACACGGCAAAACAGGCCTACTCACTTCTAAACAGTATAGTTTATTGTTACTAGGTAGAATTAACAGGAAAAAACTACACCAAGAAAGTAAAAAGGGAAAAAAAAAAACAAAAAAAACAAACACATTCCTTCTTTTGCCAATGCCCCTATTCTCCCTCCCCGGAACTTTTTCAAAGCTCTCAGACCTCCTCGCAGGTTTCTCAAGAGAGAGGACAAAGAAATTAACAAAAATGGAATTTCTGGTCAGTACTAGAGTCCTTAAAAAGTCCTTCCACACTCCAGGAAAAGAAAGAGGTCCACTTTGCTTCTGTGTGGGTCCAGAACTGTCACCGCAATAGTCTATCC
>VZRO01006223.1:57516-68958 GCA_013397915.1 Daphoenositta chrysoptera
TTTTTTTTTTTTATTTAATTGATCTTTCCTAGGTTTGATTCTGCCCACTGCTGAAAATGGTACAACAGTTTTATGTTCTTACAGTGATTAATAAATAACTGGTGCTTCTGATTATTTTAAAAAGATAGTAAAATATTAAAGATTTCTTTTTAGCTATATATCAATCTTGTCTTATTGCTGCTAACTAAGTTATTTGCTGTCAAAGGAGGATTTTTTTAGCACTAAAACTTTTTAATATAAATGTTTAAGTAATTGTTCACAATTTCTGTATATATAATTATAGGCATTTTAAATTTTAATAATGAAAAGTAAATTTCATATAGATTGAGATTAACATTCTCAGACTTCATACTTAAAGGAAAGAACAGTTATTTTCTATGAGGCACTGAAAATGCATTTACCAGTTTCCAGTGCAACTTTTTGTTTAGAATGGTCATAAATAAAATCTAAATTTTGGAGATTTACCAAAAGTCTAAGAACTTTGGTTTAGTTTTAAGAGCTAATGCTGATTAGGGGGGAAAATTTTGTTAAAACAAAGATTAACATCTGTAGTAGCAAATAAAATGTATCTACCATGTTAGGGAAGCATTAAATAAAAGTAGATTCATGTTGTATAGCTCTTTAAAATCAGCAATAGCATATTTCCAAAAATTAATTTTCAAGGGGCTTTTGTACAACATGAAGGAAATAAGTAGAATCACATTTATTTCCCATGTTTTTAACATTATGGTAAATATTTCTTTCAAGTAATCTTGGACATTTTCAAGGCAATAGAATGTGACTTCTAGAGCAGGACTGACTAACTCTTAACACTAATTTCTGATAACTACTTCTTTATCACAGTCTGTTGTTCTACCAATTTCTGCTGAGATGATGTGTGTTTGCCAGACTATTGTATGATGGATTGCTGGATTGTTAGAGGAGATGGCCTGTAGAGCAAATGTACAGACTGAAACCCCCGCACTTTTAATCTATAAATAAAATATTTGAAAAGCTGTTTAGCTGCATAAAGCTATTATGACATCTACAGCTTTGGGGACTTGCCCTTTAGCAAATGTCTCTTTTCTTTCAAGTCTATGTTTGTCTTCTAGGTCTATGCCTCACAACTCTTCAAAATGTGCTCACATTTTTCCTTGTCCTGTTTATCTTCTCTTAGATTACTGGTGCAAGAGACTTGTTTTATTTTATATTTATTTTGGATATTATCCTTTTCATTCACATTTTAAGAAGCAGGAAAGGAAAGGTCAGATCAGTTCTGATTACATGATCTCTTCATAACTTTCTATTTTAATTTTTTTTTTCCTGTGGCAGTGCCTCTTTATAAATATAGCTTCACTCTTCCATGAGTTATGTTTTCATTTCTTTTCTGTGTCTGAAACAGGGAAGTGCAGACCTATTTTAAGAGACATCCAATTTACATTGGCTTAATTATGCCAGAGGATCTTTGTAGCAAGCCTGGCTTCTTATCACCATCATATGTGCCTTACCACTTTCATTATCCTGCAGAAAATCACTTTCCAAATCCCAGGGACTGTGAAGGAGTATCTGTGTAAGGAGCCTGGCACCCAGTTTTGAAACAATGCTTGTAGACCAAACAGTTATACTTAAAAGAAAAACTTTGACTCCAGTATTGCTGATATCCTCGCTGCAACAGCTGACTGTCATCCTAACTGAGCACTGTGCCTCACTAAGTCAGTGAGGATGGTACCTGCTGCTTATTTCTTTTCTTCAGCATCAGAAAATTTATCTCAAACTTGGCACTTCAACATTTTTTTATAGTCAGACATTTACAAGAAATAATCAAACAAACAAACAAGCTAAACAAAGAACTACCACCTGTTTCTGTGAATCCTGAGAAATTTGTTCTCCTGAAATACCTGAGATCATATTTTTCTGTATTCCCAGAAATTCTGCAACATGATGTGTTCCCTAACATAAAGACTTTAGCTTCAAAATTGCTTTCATCTTTTTATGAGACTTATGTAATCTTAATTTTAGAGCCTCCTGGTTTCCAAAAATTCAAAAGAATTGTAGGAGAAATGATCAGAATCTTCTAGTTGTGTGTTCTGCTTTGCTAGGGCAGATGTAATTTTAGACATCCAGGATTCAGACTTCTTCTAAGAAATTATTTTTTATTCGTTAGAGATTTTTCTTTCTCTGAACTTTAAAATCACTGGTTAACATGTCCATGCTGTAAGTGATGTGAACCATTAAGTACAAGTAAATGTGCACAAACCTTTGATTAATAATGTAAAGTTACTTTTTACTAAACTGAAAATTTCAAGATGTTTTTTCAAAATGCACAACCCCTTTCTGCCCTCCTTTCTGCTTTTAAAGGTCTGTCTGAAATACCAAGAGCACTGAGAGGAACTGACAAGCAGAGACACACTATAATACCATAAGCACACAGTAGGGTACAAGCATACTCTGTGGACATTCCTAATATAGATGTCCACCTTAGGTGCTTGCAAAGCATGCTGCAGAATGGTGTGTACACAAACAAAGCATTTCTAAAAACCATGACTGACAAACTCTCATTACTGTATAATGATTGCTAATTAACTATATTTTAATGTCCCAAAACTTTGAGTATATAGAATTAGTTTTTGTCTTGACTGGATGTATCGGGTGTGCACGGACAGGTTTTGGTACTGAGGGGCCTACAGTGATGGTTTCTAGGGCAGGGAGAGGGTGTGAGGAGTCCTTTCCCTAAGGAGAACGGTGAGGCAGAGACAATGTGCAATGAACTGACCCTAGTCACCATTTCCCATTCCCTTATGTTGCTTATGTGGAGGAGGTAGAGAATTCAGAGATGATGTTAAGCCCAGGAAAAAAGGACTGGTGAGTGGAAGGTGTTCTTCAGATTTCTCATTGTCCTACTTTGATTTGATTGGTAATAAATTCAATTAATTTTCCCCTATGTGTCGTCTATTTTGCCTGTGGCAGTAATTGGTGAGTGATCTCTCCCTGTCCTTACCTTGACCTATAAGCCTTTTGTTATATTCTTTCCCCTGTGCACCTGAGGAGGAGGACTGGTTAAGCAGGTTTGGTAGGCACCTGGCACCCACCCAGGGTCAACCCAGTACACTGGATTACATCATTTTGTTAAGCAACCCCTTGATTTATAAATCGCCGATAAAGAAGTAACCCCATCATATCAAAGCTTAATTAGCCTACCTTAAAAAGTATTCACTGTATTACTCATGTTGCAATATATAGACTTCCACATCCACTTTAAGTCTGTTTTGTCCTGCACCCAATACCAAAAGTTTCTCTCTGTCTTCCAATATCCCTGGGTTCCTCAAAAATCTATGTGTCTTTATTTATTACTGACTTACAGTAAATAATTAATCTGGTTTCTTGCTTTAAAAGGAAACGAATAAATATTGTCAAACACTGTTCAATAGCATAAGCTCATTTAATGGCAAACTTCTACCATAGCATCATCAGAGGGATCAGGTGCACCCTCAGCAAGTTTGCAAACCACACAAAGCTCTTTGGTGTAATCAGCATGTTGGAGGGAAGGGGTGTGGGCCTATGTGAACCTCGAGAAGGTCAACAAGGTCAAGTGTAAGGTCTTGCACATGGGTCAGGGCAATCCCAAGCACAAGTACAGGCTGGGCAGAGAATGGATTGAGAGCAGCCCCTAGGAGAAAGACCTGGAGGTCTTGAAGGACGACAAGATCAACATGACTCAGAAATGAGCAGCTGCAGTACAGAAAGCCAACCATTTTCTGGGATGCATTAAAAAGAAGTATGGCCAGTGGGCTAAAGGAAGTGAAATCTCCTCTTCTGCTCCATTCTCCTAAGACCCCACCTGGACTACTGAGTTCAACTCTGGAGTTCCAAATACAAAAGGATGTGTAGAAAGTCCAGATGAGGGCCAAAAATGATAGTTACAGGGCTGGAGCACATCTCATGTGCAGACTGAGAGTTGGGGCTGTTCAGCCTGGAGAAGAGAGGGCTCCAGGAAAACCCTGTAGCAGGCTTCCAGTGCCTAAAGGGGCCCTATAAGAAAGCTGGAGGAGGACTTCTTACAAGGCCCTATAGTGATAGAACAAGGGGTAGTAGCTTCAAACTGAAAGAATGTAAATTTATATTAGGTATAAGGAAGACATTGTTTGTTATCAGGATGTTGAGGCACTGGAACAATTCACCTAGAAAAGTGCTGGATGCCCCACCTCTGCAAGTGTTGTGGGAAGTGTGGGATGGGTCCCTGAGAAACCTGGTCTAATGGAAGCTGTCCCTGTCCATGTCAGGGAAGCAGGAACTAGATTATCTTTAAGGTCTCTTCCAACCCTAACTACTGTGATTCTGTAAGAGCCAGGTGCTAGAATCCTCTATCTCAAATTTGGAAATGAATGCTTTTTATACCTAAGGCTCTGACATGGACAAAAGTAACTCTGTGCTGGTGGTTTAACAAGCTATTGCCCACCAGCTGAGCTACTGCAAATGTGCATATGCATTCTATTAGCACAGCCTAATTAGCTGAAAACCCCTGTGACTATAGTTAGTTCTGGGAAGTTTATAGGAAAGGTCTCATTATATTGTACTATTTGTAGCATGAATTTTTTGCTTATGGACTGAACAACCACAGTCATAGGCAGTGGATATAGAAAAAAAATATTAAGTAAATATAAATTATAGAAAATTCATATTTTTTTCTTCTTTTCTTCTGAAATTTTCTTCAGTTGCTCTGAGGCCATAATTGGGAGCTGTCTTGCAAAATGGGACATAATCCTTATCATCAATGTTTTTAAGGCTGTATAATGAAATCTCACGTAACTTAGGATAATATGTTATTCACACTTATTCAGGTTTTTCTTCTTTCAGCCTCTATATTTCACAGTTCTTATTTCATTTTCAAAGCACTTTTTCCTTCCTAAACCAGAGAATATTTTCATATTGTTATCAGGACAAAGAAATATAAAAATGGACAAAAAAATACTCATTGTATTTTGGATTTTAATGCTTGATTTTTTCTTGTCTATAAAAAAGTCCTATTTAGTATCTGACTTTGTATATATATAGTTAGACATGATTTTAAATCTGTGGCTGGCTTAAAACAGAGGCATAGTTCTGTTGCACTACGCTTTAAGGCAAGTCATTGCTTAACTCTTTCAATGAAATTAGAGCACTGGAAATAACTATCTATCTATACTTTTAAATAGTATGACTTTTTTTTTTTTTTCACTAAACAAGATTTACTTGCCTTTTAGTAGAAGAACACCAAAAGGAGAAGGGCAAGTTCTGTCAAATCAGAGACATTGTCTTTTGGGTTTTTTTTTTCCTAACTAACCATGAAGATGATAGTTTTAGACTGTAAGAGCTTTATGTAGACTTGGCAGCAATTCGATAAACCTTTCTGTAATTCTAATATATACGTTAGTATGCACACACAATACACATAAAACAGTATCATAAGGCTGCTAGGTTAAACACTGTAGGACTCAAGATCAGGAAAAGGATAGGGCTTTCTGAAGGCAGATTGAAGCAGCCTCACAGTCACAGGCACCTGGTTCATGGTGGGCGATTTCAGCTACCCTGACATCTTCTGGAGAAGCCACACAGGGAAGCACAAACAGTCCAGGAGGTTCCTGGAAAGCATTTGTGACAACTTTCTGACAAAGTTAGTGGAGGATCTCACAAGGAATGGTGTGCTGCTTGAACTCATACAAACAAACAGTGAAGGCCTCGCTGGAGATGTGAATGCTGGGGGCAGGCTTGGCTGCAATGAAAGTGAGATTGTGAAATTCAGTGTTGGGTGAAGAGGAGGTAGGGCAGCAAGTGAGATTACAACCATTGACTTCAGGAGAACTAACTTTGTCTCCTTCAGGGATGTTCTTGAAAGAATCCCATTGGAACAGCTCCTACAGGGACAAGGGGTCCAAGAGACTTAGTTGATATTCAACAGTCACTTTTACCAGGCTCAGGAATGATACATCCCAATAAGCAACGAAATCGGGCAAAGGGGGCAAGAGTGGATGAATGAAGAACTGTCATTACTGAAGCCTAAGCAGGAAATATGCAGGAGATGGAAGCAGAGTTAGGCCACTTGGAATAAATATGGAATGGCCAGAATAAGGAGAAATGAGACAAGGAAGGCTAAGGCCCATCTGGAATTATATCTGGCCAAGGATGTCAAGGACAACAAGAAAGGCTTCTTCAAATGCATCAGTAACCAAAGGAAAACTAAGGAACACATGCAAGGAAACTCATTACTAAATAGAGGGAGGATCCCGGAAAAGAAGAAGCAGAGAAGAAAGAACTACTAAACACCTTGCTTGCATCAGTCTTCCATGACAATACCAGCCCCCAGAAACCTCTGACCCAGGAGACCAGGGTGAAGGAACATTGGAAGGAAGACCCCAGAACTCACTGAATGAGCCTCTTAAAAGGTCTTGGGTTCTTTTTTTTAATGCACCCTGAGTTAGACGTAAGGGAGAAATACTGACAAGATATTATTAAATACATGATGTCAAAACAACAAAAAACTTTACTGACAAACTTCAGAAAATCAGGTAACTTTGGCAAAAGTTTAGAACAACATTCAATCAACATAAAGCTTTTCACAAACCATTAACTTAATCCATTCAACTTAACAAACCCCAAGCCCATCTGATTTTAAGTTACTCAAAACTCTGAGAAGAGGGTATTAGAAAAAAAAAAAAAAAGAGAGAAAGAGTACAAAAAAAGAACAGCTATAGCTACCGCTCCTGATTCCTGTAGCATCCAGTTGATCTAAAGTCCAAGGAGAGGTAGGGTCAAGACCTGCATGTGCCTTGTGCTCTGGCTTAAGTGCCCTCTGGCTTTCCTGGGCCCTTCCCCCAGGTGGGACTTGTGCTCGTTTGGCCGCTCAGGATGTGGGTGAGGGGCTCCAGGGTCAGGGTGTGCAGCGGTGCCTCCCAGTCACTGGTGGCCACTGAGGGGTTGGGATAGAGGCTTTACAGGGGTGGGGTGTGTAGAGCAGGGCTTTTCCTCACCAGGCCAAGACCCACGCTGCACATTTTCCCCATATATGCACCTGAAATGTTCCAAGCCAGCGATCTCTTCCAGTCCCACTATGCACTTCTTGAGGCACAGCTGTTTTACATGTATTTTCCTCTTCTGAACTGTACCAGTGGAAAAATAGTTTTCAGGAAACACCTTATTTTTGATTAGGAAAGGGTAACAACTGGGGTATTTTATTCATTTTTCTTTAAAAAGTTGCTTTGCATGCATGCCAGCAGGCATTATCTTTTTATAACTAGAATGTCAAGTGTCATGGTTTTATCTACCAGTTCATGCTATTCAACACTGTTCTTAAGAGGAAATTCATGTGGGAGCAAAAGTAAAACTTCATAACATTTAAGAGCATAGATCATTTTTCAGGGGGTTCAGTTCATTATCAGTGCCATAGTGCATGATGTTTCCAAACGAAAGATAAGCACCTTGATATTTTAAATGATAAGTAAACAAAATGAGATAATTTAAATCAGCTTACATACTTATCTGGAAATGTACCATAAATTTAAAGCAGTTCATTATGCAACAGGAAGATTACCTCAACATTTGTCATTTATTCAAAATGAAAATGTCCATTGTATGACTACATGTAAAATATGTAAATTGGAATATTATTTGCTATTTCCATAATGTTTTAAAATATTCCAAATAATTTTGTTTTGACTGAAAATTAGTTGGTGAGTGTTCACTGTCATACATTGTCACTATTCTTTGATACTGTTAACATGCAAGAAAGGAATTAAACTGAATCTTTTTAAACACAATTAGTAAATAAAACATTTTGAGCAGTTTATGTAGTGTACAGTGTGTCAAGAAGCCACATTCTGGGCTATAAAAGACTTCAAATATCCGTGCAGAGTTCATATTAGGTGGCTCAGAACCCCTGTCTTTCATAAACAGCAGAAATCTGGTTGCCCCAAATTCCAAGAATATGGGAAGAGACCACTGTCACCAACAAAAAGATACAAAAAAATGAGACAGTTTTAATTAGCATAGCTTGCAGCACTCATAATAGCGCAGCTTGTCAAGTATTTTTAGATGACCCAGAAAAATGTCTCTTCTTCAGAATAAAAAAGAAGATAAAAATGTAGAATATAACATATTTTATAATTTTGGTTCCTTTTGTGAGGAATAAGTTGGGCTGTTTTTCTTCAGAAATTTCCATTTGTTATCCAACAGACGTAATGTTGTGGGATATACTGCACACCCGGATACTTAACCTGTAAAAAGAATAAAATCAGCAAAGTAAGGGTATATGGTCTACAAAAGCTGTGACAGGAGCTAGAAACATCTTCCTTAATTCATTGTCAAGAGATAACACTACTTGATTATACAGATGTTTTTCCCAAGAGAATTTTTTCTGGTGAGGAATTTATTCTGCCAGAATTACAAGCCCATACGATAATGCAATTATTTATTATCCAAACATTAAAAATATTGATGGTTTCCTTTGCAAACTAGATTATTTTGAAGTTATTGTCATATCCTATCCTTACTGCTGTGGCTTCCAAAGATAAAGGGTCTTATGCTTTATTCTTTTGTATTCTAAAGCTAAAATAAACCTACTTCCTAATGACGTTTATAAATGTTGCTACCATCCAAAATATGGTGGCTGAAAGTGTTTCAGTCAGACAACAAAAAATATGCATTTAAATATCTTCTTTATTTGTGAGGGGAGAATAAAGTAGAGAGATCTTCAAATACAATTTAAGGGAAAGTATACATACATACAAAAAAAATATTACTCTTTTACTCATAAATTGCACTATATTAAATAAGATATTCTAAGAAAGCTTCTGCTTAGATTTTCAAAGGAGGAAAGCAGTAGACATCCTTTGTTAATTCAGCATCTAAAACTTGTTCAGTATCCTAAAATATTTCAGCTTTTCTGTTCAGCTGAACATTATTTTCTTACTTTTTCTTGGAGTTTTTTATTTATTCTGTGAAGTTATTAATAATGGGGAAAACAAACAAACCCCACAAGAATTGACATGCACATTAGACTTTCTTCAGTACTTTTGTTTTCTCTGGTTATTTGCAGAATCTCTTGGTATGCACAACTCAAAAAATATTAACAGCCTTACTTTAACACCGTAAATATCTTAGATCAGGAAATCTTTAATTTTTTTTGCTTTTATAGTATATTTCAAAGTTGTTACTTACCTATATAGCTGATAGGAGTTCATCAGAAATTATAAAAGGATAATAGTAAATTCTCTATATTTTTTCCCCTTGAATTCTATTTTGTTGGAGTTTTTTCAAAGCAAAATAGAAAATGGGGCTATGAATTAAAAAAAAAAAAGTGCAAAAGTGTTTCAGACAAACCACAACCCTTCTCATCAAAAGGTCATTTACCTCAGTGTAACTACAGCTGGAACCATCTGGATATCATAAAGTTGTTATTCATGTATTTATTTCTTTTAGAATAATAGCAAACTATTCCAGCTATATGTAAATCACAAGAATTCTAGATAATTTTCATTATGAATCTGCTACATGCTTTTTGCATCATCACTTCACAACTATATCAGTTTACTTTTACCTTATCTTGAGCTCCCCTACAGGATTTGTATCACTATCTTTATTTCTTTTATGCAACCCTTATTGGCTTTATGGCACAGAGATCTTTTTAGTCTACTCTTTAAACAACTAGATTGACACCCATTTGTATATTTTAAACTTAGGCTTGTCTATTTCACAGTATTTTCCTTCACAGATATTTGAAAAGTGATCTTACATATTTTCCTGCCAATGTTCCCACACGTTACCCTGTCACAAAAGGTTTTTCTGAAATTCAGTCATATACTTCTGCTTTATAAAGCTGGCCTTGCCCTGGCCAGTGAGGGTCGTACTAAATGACTTTCTGAGGTTGGCCTTCAGCCGAAATTATTCTATGATTCTATGGAATTGTCAAATAGTTAATTAAGAAGGAAGAAGAACATCTCTGTAAATTACTGAATATTTGACCTAATGTGCAAATTGTACTTACCAAGTAATAGAACATTAAAGTCTTGACTAGACAAAGACCAGGGAAAATAGCATATCAAAGCCCTAAAGAACTGGAAAATTATTAGCCATTAGGAAAAAGAAAAAAAAACCCTACAAATCAAGAACCAACAAGCAAACCAACCTAAAAAAACCCCAAAACAACCCCAGCATCTACTAACTAGTTAGATAAAAGTGATTTTTACAATTGGCCATAGTAATTCAAGATTTTGGTGCAGAATGTTTCCTGAGCAACACACATTCAAGTCCTATATTTGTTTTAGAGCAAAGAGGAGAAGTTGAGCTGATGCACTGGATCTGAAATCCTTGCATGAGAAATCCTGCCTGAATACCATATGGGCACCAATGATTCTCCCTAGGGAGATTTCCTCCATTCTCTGGACTCTCAGATTCAAGCAGAAATCAGAACTCAGGAATACCAACAGGACCCCTCGAGGTGCATCTGTTCTCCAGGAATCCATAGCTGAGCCTTGAAAAGCCAGATAGCGTAGGCCCGGCTCTTCATTCTTCAGCAGGCTAGTGAGATTCCTACAAAGCCAATTCTTTGAGATACTAAAAGATCATTCACTCTTCTTCGCAATATTTCATGCTGATAGCAGGAAAATAAACTTTTCCTTCAGAACTTTTGGGACCAGCTCTAATCTGCTAATTCAGAATGGCTTAGATACGGCAGGCACACAGCAAAGTCTTAGTCAGCACTCAGTATTTCTATGGCATTGTCCACAGGTCAGACGTTACCAATCAGAAATGTAAGTCCCTCTGAGTTCAGCTTTGAAGTAAGTTGTTTCTCTCTAGCAGTAAAATGCACCTGCAGCACACTGCAAAACAATGAAAAATCTCTGCCAATCTTTAAGTGTAAACAATGAAAATACTTAATAGCTTTAGGGCAGTTTAGTTGCCTTTTCACCTATGCCTGTGCAGCATTTAGTTGTAAGAGGTTGTTTTGTGGAATTCAGAGAGGAAGAAAGATTATCAAGAGTAATTTGTACTATCTAAAACACATATCTTGGGGTCTGACTCTTAGCCATTATTCTCTCATTTTCTTACAGGCTTAGTAAGTTATGTTCCTTTTCTTTTTCAGAATCTATAACTTTGCCTTCTTTGCCAAAAAGGTGTTATCTGCCAAGTAATTCTTGTATATCATCAGAAAAGTTTGAATTTCACTTCCCCAAATATATCCATGACTATCAGTATATCAGCAGTCAGTAACTATTCTGATGGCACAGACTAAAACATCAAGGTCATATTTATTTTTGATTTTAAAATCTATGTTTTATAACATGCGCATAAAATGCTAATCAGTCATTATGAAATATAGTATCAAGAAAACCTGGAAAGTGTTGATCTGAAGAAATTTTTTTAATGTACTTCGATTATTTTGAAATATCATCTTAAGAACATTCAATTTAAATTACAGTAAAAAAAAAAAAA
>VZRO01006223.1:68989-91805 GCA_013397915.1 Daphoenositta chrysoptera
AAAAAAACCTACCCAAACCCAAAAACCCCATTTTAAAAACCCTGGAAATTGTAGAAAAAATTATTTCAGAAACATTATCTCACTCTTTTCCCCCAAAGGAGATCATCATCGAACCTGGTAACTGAGAGACTGAAATCCTAACAGGACTGGATGTTCTGGGCTACAGCTCTCAAAAGCACTTCAGCAAGTAAAACATTCGATCTGTCTGGGCTACATTCTGTTCTGCTCCTAGAAGTCCTATTTTCAAGTGACCAGAAGTGATTAGATATAACATATTTCCAGCTTAATGTTCCAGAATCAGGCAATTAGAATTTTTTAACAGCACGTTTTTTTCAGAAAATTTCTGATTATTGCTATATATAAGCAGAGATGGGTTCATATACATGTTTTACTTTTATAACATGTGTGACTTGTACTGCAGTTATGATAGAGTTTAGAACACAAGACAGTGAGGGCTGTTAAGTACTTGTAGTTCAAGTTATGTATCGAACACATTAAACATCAGTTGTGCAGAATTAATTTGAAATGAATGATGAAAAGGCTTTGTCTATATTTCATTCTTCATTTGAATTAATATTTCAGCTATTTGTTTGGATAGCAGCATAATATATCTCTTTTAATTTCACAGATATTTTAGGCCCATTTGTATCCTTTATTTTCTTTCTTTTATTATATAGTAAAATACATTATATGTACTGAGAATAACAGCATTCTAAAGGCCTCTTGTTCACTCTTGCATGCTAATAACTGAATTCCTGTTTTGCTTATTCATTAACTTAAATTAACTATTTTATGTCTTTACTGATTATTATAGTAAGCAACTTAACAAGAAACTTGCAGATTTGGTCAACACAAAAATTACAGAATGTAAATAGCTTATAGTAATACTTTTACACACAATTTTGCTTTGAGTAGATTTTTGAGGTTGCATTTTAGCAATATTTGAATTATTCAGGTAATAGTATTTTAACAGGGAGAGTAACATAAATCTAAAGTAGCATCTGTTAAGGGATATATATTTCCAAAAAGTTTAGCCTTCTTTAGTAATGCTATGTGGTTTTGCTAACAGACATAAATAGCAGCTAAACAAAATAAGGCTGATTAGGTAAACAATTACTATCTTAATGTGTATTCTGGTGGATATGATGAGCTAAGGTTGCATGAGGAACTTTTGGGGTTTGACTTTCTAATGACTGGTATTAGGGCATGGTCAGTTTCTAATGTAGCTGGATTTGGGGCTTGGGTTGGGGTTTGGTGAGAGTTTTGTTATATATGAAGCAAATTGAAACAGAAACCTTGCAAACATCAGGCCATCTCTTAAAATCTGAGTCAGAAACTAATAAAAGAAGATGAATCAGTTACAAGTTATAATATGGAGATGGTATTAGAGATGGTCATAATGAATAGTATCATATTTTTGTAATCCTTTGAATTTGGAGAAATTCAAATACTGTAAAAAGTGATTAATCCATGGACGGCAGATAAAGTTCAATAGTTCTAATGTTTATTTTGCAGCTATCTCACCTCTCTTTCTTCTATACAATGTGTATGCATAATGATCACTTTCTTACCTGTCACTATAAGGCCAACATTACAGTAAAAAAAGAGTTCTTAACTTGGCATGAATGACAATAATTGATAATTAAGAAATGACAATATATTACACTATTTAACTCATAACTCCAGGTGTTTTCTGCACTGTCTTATCAATGAGTTTGTGCACTAAGAATGTCCCTTAAGGTAGCTGGAGATGTGTTGCATAGCTTTCATTTATAAGACTCTTTCTTTCTTTTCTTGTCTCCAATTGTTCTCATTTTTTTGTCTCCATATATAGTTGAAGTGTAGAAGATTGCTAAGAAAGTTGAGAATTCATTTGCATCACACAATCAAAGTACAAGAATAAAATTTAAAACATAACTAAAAAAGGATTTGGTTTAGGGATTTTTTTCAAGAAAATAGAAGCCCTGATACAGGAAGACAGCATTTTCAGCAAGCATATAGAAACATAGTTCTCCAAAGGGACTTCTGGCCTTCAGAACTAATGCCTGTGTGGTTACAGTGTTCACACCTCCCAGATTTAAAATAGTTGGGTTTTCCTTTATATTGATTTTTCCCCTTCTTTCTTCTTGTTGTCAGCCCTATTTCTATTAGAGCACTGCTTATACATATTTAATGACTAGTAGACATTTTTCTAGTTTTTCATTCCACAGCCAACATATGTTTCCACGATATTAAACGTTTCCACAGCCAACATATAATCTCTACCACTGTGTCAGTATTGAGTTGTGGTTTAAACAGTATTTTTTTTCTTTGCTGATGCTTCTAACCTTGATCTGTTTTTGAAGAGCTATCATACTCCCTCTCTGTCTTTTTGCTAGATTGCTTCTGATACAAAGAACTTCACTGTCTAGCTTCTAGCAAAATAGTGGTTCCTTGGCTAATGTAAATATTTATGGGAAGCCCATACATTTCATATGTATACCAAGCTGCTTCTAACACCCGAATTCTGACTCCTGGCAGTATATTAGAAATACTATGCTAGACTGAACAAGCCATGTTTTTTCCATTTCCTCTTCTAAGATTAGCTCCCTACTCACTTTATCATTGTCATTGCTTTTGTCAGCAGCTTTTGTAGTTTGATGCTATCAGTCTTGAGCATGAGGAAAGAGAATCATATTCAGCATTTTGAAATATTATGAAAGCTGAATCACTGGGGTTTTTATGGACAAAGTTTCAGCTGAAGTACCTTGGAATTTATTTTGCATCCACTGATCCACACTGATAGCTCATTATAATTCCACGATCAGTTTGTATACTCAGGCTTTTCTTGTCCACAGCTGCTTTCAGTCAGTAACCTTGTGGATAAGTTGTCTAATTAGGACACACCTCTAGTGAGCAATCAATTCTGATGTAAATGTCCAAGATAAAAGTTAGACACCTTCTTGAGGTGGATATTCATTTACTTATTTACATTAATGATGGAGATCCAGCATGACTAGCTTTACCTGGAAAGCTAGTTTTCAAATAACTTAAGTGAAATGCAGCGAGAAAGCTTGGTCTTGCATTTTCCTAAATTCAAACATGTACATAATAGACGATTTTAAAATGAGTTACTTTTATGTTTCTGTTAGAGATATCTTTTAAACCAGTGGCAGTACTATCTAACTAAACATTATGTCCCTTTAGGACTCTGAAAATTTTGTAAAAAAAAAGTCTGTATTTACCAAATTTAAAAAAAGTCTGGTTTCTCAATGCATGCATATACATATATCAGAGTATATAGAAAATATTTCTTATTTCCAAAAACATCTTGGAAGAAACATCAAAAAATCATTATTTTTGTAAGGTTTGTGCTTTCAAGAATTTATTTATTTTAAGAATAGCCATAAAATTTATAAAGCTAAATGACATCTTCAAATCACTAAATCACATGTAAAATTCTTAGTTTTTACTTTAGTTAATTGGTGCATTGAACAGGAAAATATTAACTTTCTCAGAAATCTACAGAATAATATGAATACTACATATAAGTTCCTTTAAATAGCTAGCCAGAATTTTAAAATAAATTATATCATTATTCAAGCATTTTACTGATAGAAATTCATTGACACTCAATGCTGAAAGGAAGAGTTGAAGTCTAGTGTGTAAGCATTTGTTTTAGCCTGGTAGACAGTTTGTTGATTATTATCACATTATGAGGAAACAACTGGAATCATTATGACTTTGATATTATCTCAAGGCGTTCCTAAAATTTTTAAGTCAGAACTCTGACACATCTAATAATTAAAACTTGTTCAATCCTGGTCCAGAGAAACAGTTAATATTTTATATGTAAGACAGGTTTCCCATAAAAAATTTCCATGGATTGCTTGGGTTCTTATTGCTTGCTTTTGTCCGTGTAAAAGGGACACGGTGGTTCCATACTCAGGATCACTGAAAACAGACACAACGGTTAAGAGCATTCTCGCAGCACAAATAGGAGGATCATCTCTCTTTGTTAAGAGTTTGAAAATTAAGCCCGATTCAAATTCATGATATTCCCAGTCCCAGTGTCTTCTTTCAGGACCTCCAGGACTTAGACATTAAACTTTTGCCCATAGAATATAATCTATTGATGTTTCTCTTGCTGTTTTAATATCAAGTTAAGTTCCCTGACAGTACTTACCTTTCAGTCAGTGATGTAGATTTCTTGACTTAGCAGATTCCCTTCCCAAATATCCTGATGGTATCAGAAATAGTGTGGCCAGAGGACTAAGGAAGTGATTGTCCCTCTTTGCTTGTCACTGGTGAGGGCACATCTCGAGTGCTGTGTCCAGTTCTGGGCCCCTCACTGCAGGAAAGACACTGAGGGGCTGGAGCGAGTCCAGAGAAGGGCAGTGGAGATGGGGAAGGGTCTGGAGCACAAGTCCCGTGAGGAGCAGCTGAGGGACCTGGGGGTGTTCAGCCTGGAGAAAAGGAGGCTCAGGGATGACCTTATCCCTCTCTCCAACTGCCTGAAAGGGCGTGGCCCGATGGGGGTCGTCTCTGTTCCCAGGCAAACAGTGGCAGGACAAGAGGATACAGTCTTAAGCTGCACCAGAAGAGGTTTAGGTTGGATATTCATTAGGAAGAATTTCTTCACAGAAGGGGTGATTAGACATTGGAATGGACTGCCCAAGCAATTGTTAGAGTCACTAGAAGTGTTAAGGAAAGACTGGATGTGGCACTTAGTGCCATGGTCTAATTGACAGGGTGGTTTTCAATCATGGATTGGACCTGATGATCTCAGAGATCTTTTCCAAACTAACTGATTCTCTGATACAGTGATTATCTTTTAATAGATATGACAAATGATCAGCAATTGAGCCACTATTTTAATCTAGCTTCTCTTATTAATTGAATGTATACATTATAAGTAGATCCTTACCACTAGGATTCTGACTCTTATTGCTCAATCCCATATCTGTTTTCTATTCTATAATAAACTACTGCTTTTCAAATACTTGTCACATTAAACTTAATTTTGCTTTCCATGACAGCTGGACACTTACGACAACAAGAATTGACATGATAATTTTAGGTAAAAATGGGTATTAACTTTGTCATATCATACTATTAAAAAGGACCACACATATATAAAATGAATAAAAACCCCAGAACTTCAATTACAACTTTTTAAAAGAAATGCCAAAGCAATGCTGTAACAAGAAAATGTCTGGATGTACATGCCAGTCTAGTTCAAAGTTCCCATCTCTCTTTCTATGCAAAATATTACCTGAAACATTTCAGTTTTACTCTGGTTTATTCTATTTTACCCTATTCAATAGAGAATAAGTAGCTTAACAAGTACACTATCACTTTCATTATTTCAAATTCCTTTCTCCAAAACCATTTTTTCAGGGAGACATATTGTTTTAATGATGGAGGCACACAGGGACTAAGACAAGCTCAAGAAATAGAATTTAATTTGTGAACTGATGAGGATTTGAATTTAAGCCTCCAGTGACAAAAGTGTCTATTTCTGGCACCCCCTATTAATCTTCATGTATAGCATAATCATTATGGATAGCAGTATATCATAATCACCATGTTGCTACATGATGTTATGATCCAGGTAGTATTTGAAGTGACGACTATATATGTATGTATGTACATTTGTATGTCAGTATGTATGCATATGTTTCTGAAAAGATGAGAGTTTATGTTTCAAGTTGCTGGAAAATTATGATTGTGGTAAGTGGATTTTTTTACACTTGTGTATACACTTGTATATACGTTTAGGTTTTTTTTACAAAAAAAAACATGTTTCAGGTAATGTTTATACAAAAGGTGTATATAATTAATTTCCTTTTTAATAAAGAATCAGTTACCCATTAGATGTATGTTTTCTTCTGTAAATATGTCTGAATTTAGTTAAAGTAATTGATTCTTTTTTGTAACTTTCCTCTAAACTAGGAAGCCCTTTATAATTTGGTTGGTTTCATTTGGTTTTTCTGGTGAAATTAATTAAACACTATGATTAAGTTGGATTTTTTTCTTACTGAAATAGTTGAATTCATTTAAGTCTTTTGACAGATGTTTTCTTCGTTGCTTTTGTATGTTTTGTTCTTCTACTTTCAGTCTTTCCTGAATTTTGTTATCTGGAAAACATAGTCATAAAAAGTTAGTGAAAACTTAAAAGTGGAAAATCACTTCACTCTGTCCATGCTATTTTGTATAATATTATTCTGATTTGTTTCTGTGTTCTGAATTGGCTACCAAAGTCAATATATTTTATAAATGCAATATTTGTAAATATCATCTTCATTTCTTGTTCTGAAGTCTACTTATTTGATTTAGGTTTCTGTTCAATTGGTACCACTTAACTATATGTTATAGACAGTTCATAATTCATCTATCCTTCTAATTCTTTTGAATCCCAACAGCTTATATATGATGCATACATTTTATCCACAGTGATTAATTAAATACAGTTAATTTGCATAGTGTAGGCTTACTGTTTATAGCATCATTTACCTATTATACCACCTTATTCACTGAACATCTTAAATAGCATAAGAATTAAATTTCGTGAGGAAATATAACATACTTTCTAGTTCCACATGTAATTACATCTGAACTCTGCCTTGGAGAAAAACAAAGGGAAAAAGTGAAAAAACTTTCAGTCTCCATAGGCAGAAATTTATTGTTCCGTGTATTTATTCTTGTTGTTTTGAACAGTGGAGAATACATGGCATAAAACACAGCAATATGCTACTAAAAATTTCCCAGATGTCAATATCTTAATTCCTGCATGCTGTTACCTAGTTTAACAGGAGTTTCATCTTCTGCATTGTCATGTCACCATTTAATGTATATTCGCAAAATTTTCCATTGCATTTGAAGTCAGTCAATGAAACATTAACATTTAAAATATTTGTATGGATGCAACTTTTTAGTTAATGGACTGTACAGAGGGTATTCTAAATATATTCCACAGAGACTAAAAACTCACTTTATCCTGAAATATGCACATATCAGCAAAAGTGAACATTCCCCACTGTACTGTATAAAACAGGCTTAATCTGATCTAGAAGGGAGAAAAATTGAATGTCATTCATCAACAAAGCTGAGCAGGTAGGCAGAAGCAGAAAACAGTTTTACCTTTTTTTTGAGCAAGTAACACATTGTCACGGTGGAAAGAATATTTTAGTTTTGGCAGAAAATAATGTATGCAATTACATTTATAGGTTTTTTAGTTAAATGATTGCTTTATCTAACTCTAATGGGTTTCAGAAAAGTTGAAAATAAAAGCTGTTTTGTTTTGGACATAGAGTCCAGAGGCTAAGATTTTCTCTTCATGGCCAAGGTATATCAGTCCTGATGGTGTGACAGTGGGTCAGGATAAGGAACTAATAGTGTATTGATTTTGCATTGTACAAATTCTATCTATTTTCTCAGATGTTTAAGGAGACATGTATAGGTCACTGATGTGAGCAGAGGCTGATGTTGTTGATCTTGTATAGGGCTGTGTGGCTGAGGTTTGTGTTTATGTGGGTTTATTAGCATTTTTTTTTAAACTGCTGTGTTCTCTTTGTAAATACTAAAGGTTGTGGCACTTCAGACATTGAGCTGTCATTTTGTAATGGAAAATAAATGAAACAAAATGAAGAAGGTAAATACCCAAGGACTTATCTGAGACTTGAAGACAAATTAAAAATTATCCTACCTGTAACATATCTATGTTTGATAAATTCAGTAAGGCAATTGATATGGGTAGGCACAATTAAGGATATAGTGTCTTATTTTATTGCATTGCAAGCAGTTTGTGCTAGTAATTATTTTTGCTATAGATATATTATAGAATTAGTTTACATTCTCAGTTAAGTCCACACATAGGCTAAGCAATGTTACGACACTGAAAAAAATACTAGTAACCTAAAGAAATGTATAGAGGTAATTCCAACTTGTCCAGCCATTATAAAAAATATTAATTTGTCTATGTCACTTTCAATGAGAGGATAAAAGCTTGATGTTCTCCAGAATGCTCCTGATTGCAGTAAAATGCAAGTTTTAATAAAAAAAATGTTCCCTGAAATTTCTTTGGCAATGACCTTCCTTTCTTTTTTTTTTTTCTGATTCATAATGAAATAAAACAATATTTAATTCCCATAAATTGTGAATACACATTACATCATTAAAAAAGGTTCAAATTAAATTAATCTTCTGTACTGGGTTGACCTTGGCTGGATGCCAGATGCCCAACAAGGCCACTCTATCACTTCACCTTCTTAGCTAGACAGGTGAGAGAAAAATAAAATGGAAAACAACTTGTGGGTTGAGACAAGGCAGTTTAATAAAGCAAAAGCGAAAGATTTAACATGCAAAAGCAAAGAAAAAAGCTAAAGACTTTATTCTCGGCTTCCCATCAGCAAGCAGTGTCCTGCTGCTTCCCAAAAAGCAGGGCTTCAGCACATGTAGCAGTTCCTCTGGAAAGCAAAACTTATAAAGAATGAATGCCCCACCTTTCCTTCTCTTTTTCTTAGATTTTATAGGTGAGCAGCCATCGTACAGGAATATCCCTTTGGTCAGTGTGGGTCAGCTGTCCCAGTCCTGTCCCCTCCCAAGATCTTGCCCACCCCCAGCCCACTGGCGGTGGTGGGATGATGGAGAGACAGCGCTGGTGCTGTGCCAGGAGTGATCAGCAGCACCAAAACACCGCAGTGCCACCAACACCCTTCTGGCCACCAGTGCGGGGCACGGCACTGTGAGGGCTGCTCTGGGGAAAACGAACCCCTTCTCAGCCAGGCCCAATAAATCTCCAATCTAAATTCTTTTGGTCATATATGAGTAATTGAGTATTTCAACTCAATACATAGAATTTTTTTTTCAAGTCTGGCATATTAGACATGTAAGCTCTGAAAGACTCTTAATAGTTTCATTTATTTTTTTGTAAATTTTTTATTTGCAAAAAAAATTTCTTACTTTTTCTTGGAGTTTTTTATTTATTCTGTGAAGTTATTAATAATGGGGAAAACAAACAAACCCCACAAGAATTGACATGCACATTAGACTTTCTTCAGTACTTTTTTATTCCCTTTCACATTGATATAAATTTTGACTCCATCTTAGGTTGTCCCCACAATTCAAATGTAAATAGTCTACCTTTTTATTCAAGATGTTGCCTATCTAGTCTAAATAAAGAACATTTTTCCCAATTCTACTAACTTGACGATTTTAGTGATGATAAAAATTTTAAGCAAGCCTTCAAACTTTTTTGTGCTTAGCTGTACCTCAATAACTGTGTAGAATTGAGTCAGATTTTTTTTTTCCTTCAAAATGAAACGTAAAGATTTTTGATGTCTTTATTTTTGCAAGTAATGAACAATTAACTTTTGGTCACTCTTCAGTTGCTCCATATTAAACCCATGTAATCTGAAGATCCCTGATGACCTGTAAGCATTTTAGGAATCCAGAGAGTACATTGTTTTTAAAGGTGCCGATGATTTCAAGTTTATGGAAGACAAAACCTAAACTTTACAGTGCAAAGAAAATAGTAACACATTGGCAGGGATTAGGAAACTGTAATTTAGGAAATTTGTATATGGAAATCCCTATTCACTTATCAATCTGTATTATGGGTTCTGCTTTATAATTTGAAAACAACATCCATGCTTTTTTAAAAAGGTGTGGTAAAAGCTTAAAGTTATAAAATATTATACATCTGTACATAGTGCTGGCTACACAGAATATAATTATAGTTAAACATACATATATGTAACTGTAGAATATAGTTGTTTATGACAAAAACCTTTTAAGTCACGTCTAAGATATTAAAATAATACGTCAACATAGACCTGGAAACTATAGCACAGAGCCTTTTTTTTTAAAAATCACTGGCACAAAAAGGGCAAATATTTTATTACTAATCATATCCTTTTCCATGTACATAGACTTTAATTACTTCATTCCCCGAATTTTAAGATGATTTATTATTCTTCCTTTAAAAGTTTTGTGACAATAGCAAGAAATAATTCACACAACTTGATAGGATTCCCTCGTGTCATTTTGTCTTACTGTCATGAGCCTCATAAAAAGGTATTTTAATGAACATTTACTGAAATATTAATTCCTTCCTATATAGCCTACAGTTCAAAATAACTTGTCTGGGAAGTGTGTTTAATGAAAAAAAATTCCAATGAACATATTTTCCACAGCACACTTCTTTTATACAATAGATATATTTTTCAAACATGAACTGGATGTAGTAAAATAAATCTATGCTTTTCGTCTTTGAGGTGATGTTTCATTGTAATCAAATACATGTACATCAAATACATACTAAAGAATTTTTAGTATTTCTTGTCTGGGTATCATGTTCAGTTACCTGTCTGAAAACCCCCTTTTGTTTTTATAAAAGTGATGGGATATCAGAGCTACTGAGGCTATGAGACTTCTAACTGCTTCTTATTCATGCATTCTCCTAGCACTGTATTTTGGTTTTTGAAGCAAATTCAAACTGGTTTGAAGAAGTCAGTCCAAACATATATCTGAATTGTGTCATTTAAAAATATTCACTCCTATTTTTGATATTATGATAATTCTGTAAATATTCTAGAAGTGTAAACAGTCATTATTTTATGTATTTGTTGATCTGCTCAGTAATGTTTTTGATACCCTTTGAAATTAAATTTCATTTAACAGGGCATTCAAACTTTCTTAGCCATACTAGTTACAGGCATCTTTAATTTACTTCCTGCAGCGTTACTGCTTATCCTTTATATTGTATACAAAATTAAATATAAATTATGTCTTTTAGACTAGAAGTACATACTTTCTATGTAGCCTAAGGGGTGAATAGTTACGGATAGTGTCAGGCTGATTGTAATGTCTGACATTACATTAGCCTGACTGTCATTGTTTAACCCCAGTGGGCATCTCAGACACACACAGCTGCTTGTTCACCAGCCCCAGGGTGAAAGGGTAAAAGTGAGAAAATTCCTGGGCTGAGATGAAGGCCGTGCACACAAGCAAAGGAAGGGATTTGTTTACCACTTCCAGGTGGCAGGCAAGAGTTCAGTAATCCCCACAGGAGCAGGGCTCCATCACTTCCAGCACTGGCTTGGGAAGACAAACATCGTCACTCCAAATATCTCCTCTTCCTCTTTCTCGCCCCCTTCTACCAACCCCACATAACATTTCTGTTCTTTCAGAAATCTGAACTTGTCTTAAAAGAGCTAATATGAATACCAGACGAGATGGAGGTTTTCACTGCACATCCGACACTTTCCTTTTGAAATACTTATTCATTCCAGGTGATAATTAATTTTTTAAATGCAGTTCTCTATAGAGAAAAGATCCCAAATTAATAGAAATAAAAAGAGTCCCCCTGAAGCAAAAGGTTGTATTGGACCTGTGACAGGATTTTTTAGTTTAGAGATGGACAAAACTTACGTTGCACCATTTTCCACCTTCTTTCTGATTACAAAATCTCTCCTTCTGGCAGCTAGATTAGTTTTCCTGAGTCTTTAAATTATATATTATTGATTGGTTTAGAATGAGGACAGTTTAACACATTACAATTGCTCTTAAGATATTTTTTAGTATTTTTAATGTCATCTGCAATGCAGTCCTCCATTGTGTATTTTCCTTTTTCAGACTTTCCTTGTTCACCCTTGGGTTAATTTTACTTGAAACAATTCTTTCTTTTTCCATCGTGACTTTGGTACTGTGAATAGTTTCAAAGTTTATGGTCAATGTGAAACTCAGAAAAGATACACCTAGATAACAGATTCTTTAAATAGATTTTTGGATAAATATACAGAAAGAAATTCCACTTAATTATACAAAAAATGATGGGGTCAGCTACTGCACATGGAAAACTGGCAAAATTTCCGCTTGTTTTTAGAATCTAATAAAAGCTTTAATGTTGAAATTGTCAGAAATCCTTCCCTAGTGTGATGGATTGACATATTTCCTGGTCAATGCTTAGCAAACTCTATGTTTACAGGAAATATCAATTCAAACTGTCAAATATGAGACACTAGGTACGATTCCTTCAAAATTTCTTAATAAAGATGATGCATTATTGAAATCTGAATATGATAGAATTTTTATCTTTAAAAAGAACTGTATACAAAGTGACTTAAAAGACCATGTTGGGAGGACTCCGTACATATCAGAAATTGAGGACTAAAGACAAGACCATCCTGTTTTCTCTTCTTATACCTCTGACACAGCTCCAACATTAATGAGAAGTTGTATAAGATGTAATGCCAGTTTCCTAATGGAACTTGAAAATGGGATAACAATACTGAGAAATATAAAACCAGGAAAAACCTCATCCAGCTGCATATTCTAATCTAATGAAGATGTCAACTCCATCAAACACCTGTTGAGTTTTCTTCTATTGTGCTGATAAGGCTGTCCTTTTAATACTCTTAATATTTTTTTAAAATTTTGTTTGAATATTTTTCATTACATATGTATCTATTTCCAACATTAGTTTTGTCTTCCCTAATATTTACCTTCATGCCTATAAACATCTATCATATCGCTTTCAGCTTTTATTTTCCTAAGTTAAAACCAACAAACTAACCTCAATTTTCCATTCATGGTTCAATTTCCTGTGTCCTTGATCACAGCTGTGAATTCTGTGTTAATTTTTCCTGACTTATTTCTTCACTATTGAGGAAATATGCCAGCTGAGGGCTTGCATAATGGCCTTAATACTTATCCATGTCTTCTGGAGATGCTACTCTGCACATCCAAAAATTATATTTTTTTTTTTCTGTCATACTGTATAGTTGGCTCTTAAACGTCCTATGACACACTAATCTAGCTATTTTTGTTTTTCTCTTCCGACATTTTTGTTTTTAAGAACCCCTAGCTTAAAATAGAAATTCATAGTAATAAATTCTTAGTAAACCACTGAATTACTTAGCACAATAGAGTTTATCAAATATAAGATATATATGATAGAATAAGCATCTGCAATTAACCTACAGGACAAAATAAGGCCT
The DNA here is from genome assembly GCA_013397915.1 of Daphoenositta chrysoptera. Classification (NCBI taxonomy): domain Eukaryota; kingdom Metazoa; phylum Chordata; class Aves; order Passeriformes; genus Daphoenositta; species Daphoenositta chrysoptera. The sequence continues at coordinate 81,970 of VZRO01006223.1, forward strand.
AAAAATATTAATTGCTGATATTTTTTCTATCTTCTGTGGGGGTTTTTTGCTAATAGATGGATAGATAGATAGATAGATAGATACTTCACTTTTCTCCTTTCATCATTCCAAGATTTTGAAATACTTTGATATTAAAGAAAATAGGTTACCCCTGTAATTTTACCACTGAGAGCCCTAGTGACAAAGGGTGAATCACCATTGTAGGATTTTACAAAAAGTTTTAATTGCATCGTTAGTTGGAATACAGAAACTGCTTCACGGAGGAGAAGGATGGACAGGAGGGAATGCAGGAATGTCTTGGTTCCAATCCATTTTCCGGTCTTGATAAAAATTTTGGAAGCAGAATAATGTTTCAGAGAAATTTAATTCCTTTAAAAATAGAAACCAGGGCTTAAAGTGTGAAGATATGGACTGTGAAAATAAAAGCTGAGGTCACCAAGCCACAAACCTAAGTAAAATTGAACAACACACAGTTCATCATCCCAAAAACCTAAATAAGTCTTCCACAATAAGAAGGCAGTAACAGTCTTCAGGATTATGAATTTTTCAACAAATATTTCAGATAGTGGATTATCCTGTTTGCCCGTATCTTAAATAGCTTTTATTCTGAGATAACGGTTCTTTTTTTTGTCTCTATTGTTTCTATTTGTTAAAATGTCTAAATGTAATCTGTAGGATAAAGCAAGTTTTTCACCCTTGGAAAAATAACAATGTATTGACCCAGCTACATTAAGGACTAATGGAGAGTATTGAGCCAGGGAATCCTTTGTGCTTCAGATAAACTAGAAATACAGTTAGCACTGCTATTGGAGGCCTGTTATTCTGTAGTTCAGTCTGTGTAAAAATGGGGGAAAATTAACGTGACTTTGAGATTTGATTTATTCTCGCAGAAAAAACCCTAATCTGGTTGCTGGTGGGTTTTATTTTAACTTTGTAATTGGGAGTCTCACTAAATGATCTGAATAACATTGTTGCTTAACTTCATTGCCGTTATATTTGCCTTAGCATCAGCATTAGAATTCCTGATAGAGATGTCTTGTGTAACTCATTTGTTCTGTCAGTTTGACTTATTCTACAAGTTGGCATGTATTATTATTTTTCACTTATATCCACATTTTAAGTAGAAGTTAGTAAAAAGTTCATTATCTGAGCCTAAATAAAAAATACAGAATCAGAACATTTTGAGTACAGTTGTTTTCCAATCTGTATTGGCTGATTTACAAGGACAGCAGAAATTTTATGAAAGTCAGAGGACTAAGGTGTGAGGTTTTTGGAGATGAAAAGATGAAGTTTTGTATTTCCTCTTCAAAAACTGTTACTGTTGTCTACCGCCTACAAAGTTAATACATTTTCTTTTGGGGAGTAAGAATTTTAAGCTTTGCTGACGTCAGACACCTGAGTTACAATACACTCTTCACAATTCAGTACTACCTGTGCTGAAGTAACAAATCTTTTTCCCCTCATTAAAATCATATAATATGCAATCACCTTAAAATACTTGATCAGGAGTTAAAAAAAATGTGTTCAAATGCTCTACATGGATCTATTCAAAATTTGCTTAGCTGAAGATTCCCATTGTCTTCTATCATTTATATCTCTCCTTTTCTCCTAGCAATACTTCCCTCTGATTTTCATCTGGGAGATAAAATGGTTTAGCTGTATTTTGTCAAGAATAAACAAGCTGTTGCAACTAAAGGTGAGGAAGATGTCTTCTCATACTCAGCTACCTTTCTAATTTCACCTCCAGGATAGTAAGGGAAGTAGGTTACCAGCTGGTCAGTGGTTGTTAAAAATAACGCCCAGTATTTTAAAGTATCACATTTATCAAGCTACTACTCTATAATTTGGATGATTGCCATGGTGCAATGCAATGTTAAAAGAAAAAAAAGTAAAAATATTTACATGTTAACGATATCTACATTCACAAAGTATTCTGCAGAGTGGAAGATGGTGAACCTTTCAAGTAGATACAAAACATTTCATAGAAATTTTTAATAGAATCTGGAAGCATGTCAGAAGCAGGAATCCTATGAAAATGCAAAGGTGTTAATATCAACATAGCTCTTCTTTCTTTTGAAGCTACAACCCTCTACCATAACCCAGAAAGACTGGGCTGTTTTTACTCATCAAGCTCCTAATCTGAGTGCATAAAAACTCCCAAACAACAAAGCAAACAAACAAACAAAACCAAGAAACAAACAAAGAAAAAAAAAAGAAAATAATCACGTGATATGATCTACCAGCAATGATGGTGGAATGACTGACACTTTCACAGGCAGTGTCAAGACACTTAAATGCTCCAGCTAAATGCAGAAGAAATTTGTCTGAAAGTGTTCTGAGTTTCCAAGATTTTACTTAACTCTTGTCATTTTGTGTCCCTGAATAACAGCACTGCCTCTACCACTTGCCTATTTTTTACATTGCACATTTGAATACACATTTCATAGGAAATAGCTTTTGAAGTTTCATAAATAATTCTCTTTGCAGTGACATTCTGCATCTTTTGCACCAACAAATAGGTAAGCTTAGCTGGTTGTAAAACAGATTAGGGTAAGGTAAGGTAAGGTAAGGTGAGGTAAGGTAAGGTGAGGTAAGGTAAGGTACAGGATGTAAATCTGAAAAGCTGAATTTTGGTAATGTCACAGTTGTAATACTGTTTAATAACACTGTAACTAAAAAGAAAGTAATTGAATAAGAAAAAATCTCAACCACTCTACATTTCATGTCCAGGAGAAAAAAAATAAACAGACAATCTGATTGAAATTAAGTATTCTTAAAAAGCAAGCCTTAAAATTTTGTGTTTAAATACTGATTGAGGCAGAGGTTATTTTACATCCCTTTTAAAGGTAAAAAGGTAAAACTGGGCTTCACAATTATACTCTTTATAAAGGTATGATAATTGTGTACAAAGAAGCCATCTAGGAGGTTCATGTTATCCATCTTGCTGAAGAGTTCATTGATGTTAGACTCAAAAGATTCAAAAGAGTCTAATTATCAGTTCTCAAGCTATGGTCAGCAATAACCAAGCACGTTATTTCCTGCCTTTCCCATAAAAACTGTATAAAATCTAAATTGTAGTAACCAATTGGTGTTGAAAGGTTAGTTAGGAACTATAAAAATTTGGAGTCATGACAACAATTTATTGATTGACAGACTCCAGTTTGTATAACCACTTCAGTGCTAGTCTTTAGTACTAAGTACCAGAAATTAACAGTAAATACATGAAGATAGTACCCTCTTCTTTAGCTTTATCTAACACATCTTCTGTAAAAGAAAAGAAATCTGTTAGGATAAGTAGATGGTCATTCACATCCCGAAATAGATTCAAAGCACAAAGTTGTAATATCTGTATGACACTTGCATCAAAGGTCTAGGTGGGCTTTTGTTGCATCCATTTAAGAAAAAAAAAAAAAAACACCCTAAAATTAGCAAAGAAAAACTGCTAAAAGATAGAAAAAAGGCTATAAGATCTGAGCAATATACATATATTTTAAATTTTCTAAGCTTCACGTTTTAACTGCTTAATCAAATATATGTAACCTCTATTAATTATTCATTTCATAATTAAAAGGGTTTGAACACGATGTAAAGTCTGGGGATGCAGATGTCAGAAGTACATTGTCAGTAAAGAAGCTGAAAAAGAAAAAATCAAGCATTCACATGTATGCAGTAGTTAATATAAAAACCCAAAAGGTACTTCATTTGCCGTGACATCAACAAATGTGTGATTCAGCTTCATTATTTATACTGCTAAGTTGGTGAAATGGCAGGACTTTATTTATTTGTTACTGCAGATTAGAGATTGCTTCAGGATCCCTGGCCTCATGAAATAGAGATGTAAGTAAATCGCTTTGACAGCAAAAGTGGGTATGACTACAGTGAAATATTTGGATATGACTACAGTGAAAGCTTTACTAATGGTGGACAAAACTGAGCTCCAGCTCTTTTCAAAAAATTCTGGTTCAACGCCATGTACCCTTAAAACTGTTGTGCTTCAGTAAAGTTAATTGCAATTTTACATAGGCTTGGAAGCTTATTTAGAAAAAAAAATCATGTGCAATTATAAAAGCAGCTGTCAAACAAATGCACTTGACAGGAGAGAACAGTACCCTTCCTCACAAAGAAAGTGCTTGGGAAAATATCTAGATCAAAGGATTTTCAATAATTTCTCTATAGATAATCTTATAATTGTGCAGCATATGTCAGTTTTATCTACTTTTACCAAGAAATAAATTTTCTGTTTGTTTTGAGCCCCAGATTTTTTTGTGCATTTTCATAATTCACAGTCTAATGATGAGAAATAAGGAGCAGTATGTAGGCATGCAATGTCATAAAAAATAGACTTAATGTGTGAAGTCCATTTTAAAATTAAAAAAAAAAAAAAAGAAAAAAAATCTGTCCAAAAATTTTAAACTAAAACCAAAACAACTAAAGAAATTTCTGATGTGAGAGGGCTTGTATTAGCTTCAGCATTATAATGATTCCAGTACAGATTAGGCTTATAGTTCTACTTTCACTCTGTTCAAATAGACAAGAAAGACAAGACACATAATTTTATTGCGGAAAATAAGGTTTTTTACTGAATTATCTGAGTTTTAAACTTTGTATAGGAAATAGGTACAGATAAAAAGAATTTCCTAGGTTCTTTGTGGATTAGTTTGATTATTAGAATTGATGTTTCTGCACAAAAAGACTGAGGTTTTCATTTTAATAAAACAAAATAAAAAATTCTAAAATTTAATTAAGATTAAAATTTTTCAGTATAAAGCTATCTCGAGGCTTAGTTCAAAGTATTTTTTACAGTGCTACGATACACCATGCAGGAAGGACATAAAAAAGAGTGCTGGTAACTTAGAAATAATGCTCCCCTCACAATCTTGGACTCAGGAAACCATTTATTTAAAATCTCTCCTGATTTACAGGAGATAAGAATCTGGCCCTCAAACCGGATGACTAATGGAACAGATAAAGAAAAAATATGCCCCAAAAGCCAAACCCTAAATTCCTTTTTCTCTACTTATGATGTTAAAAGCCATAAATTTGGATTTTAAAACAAGATACTAAAGAATAAAAATATGATGTACAAGGCTAGAAGTGTTTTGAAATATTTTAATAGAACATTTGCACTTCAGTGTCTGAAGTCATTGCAAAGACATTTTCATTTAAATTATTTAAACAGAGTGGGAATAAAGAAATTGAAGCAATTGCAAATGTTAGCAAGTTCTTTAAGTAGCTGAGATAGATTCTGACATCTGCTGCAGCTACCAGTAGAGTGGCTTGATTCAGGAGTGTTAATAACTCTGCTTTGATATCTTTGTTTGCACAAATTGAATAAATTTTTAAAACATTGAATGTAGAGTTCAAGCTGTTTGTTTTCTGTCAAAGACAACTGATGTAGTATGACTAATATATAAACCATGCTTCAAAAATACATAAATGATAAAATCTTGCTTTTACTGGTTCTCTAGAAGCGTCATATATAAAATCCATCAAATATAACTTTTTAAAAAAATTATTGATCATAATAAAAAGACTTGTTCTTTCTTCCTAATTTTTTTTTGTTAATTATATTTGTAAGTGAAAGTTTTCAAGTTTGTTATCCTATATCCAATGCTAGAAGCCAAAAAATGTTCAACATTTAATTTTCTTGTGACTCACTTACCACTGCAATCTTTTGAACAGAGGCTTTTTGAAATCTTTGTCCTGTGTGGGTGGTTCATTCAGGAGCTACTCAGGCAAAATATGTCTGTGATTGTGTTAATTTTGATGGGCCATCAAAGATCTACATCATCCTCACAACACCCACATCTGCTTTAATTGCTTTGGAAGGTTTGTTCAGCCAATTACATCAAGTTTCTACAAACTTTCAGTCTTCTGACTCTACTCCAAGCAGTTTGTTGTTGTATTCACATCAGAATTTGTGTTTAGCTGTTACATAAAGGAAAAAATTGAAAATTATTTTAACAATGAACAAGAAAATAATATGCATATTTTCTCTTTGAATGTTCTCCTGCCTTGATTTCCTTCAGCTAATTAATCATATAATTTAATGGGAATTATTTATGCAGTTCTAATATACATTCTATTAGGAAGAAAGTTTAAAAAGTATGGTTAACTGCAGGTTTTTTAAAAAGAGGACTATGAAGCATCCTATAGAGAATGCCAAGAGAACATTATACCCCTAGCCATTAATTAGTATTTTTGAGAAATGTGGGAGAAGTCAGGTGAAATCTTTCATGTTCCCCTGAACTAATTAAAATACTACATGCTTTTTCTGGATGATTCTTTGGTTGTTTGGCTGACACTGGAATTTTTTTGGTGAAAATCTTTCTCTTAAGTTTTTTGTGTGTTGTTAGCATCTATCACAATGTGCTTGGTCACACACAGAGTAGAAGCTGCTGGTAATTTTTTGAGTAAACTGACTTTTGCCTTTTAAGACATTATCCTTTCTTGAAAAGTGATTTTATATGGCATTAAAAAAATACACCAAGAAAGATGAAACAACAGTACTATCAAACGTTTTGTATTTTTAGAGTAATTTATATTTTTAGGGTCAAAAGTTGTTCTCTAATATCAACATTAAATTTAACAGAATTTGCTGGATTATAAAAAGTAAAAAGACCTTTGATCCTTATTGTTTCTACATTGTTTTTGACCATGTTTCTGGTCACTTGTAATTTTTATTACAGCATTTACTTCATGCCCCAGCTATGCTTTCTGTCTTTGCTAATTCCTTGCTGAAGTGTTAATGTTTCATAGGTATTATTTTTATTTGTTATCAGTAATTGCTGATGCTTCTTTCTCTTCATATTACATCTCTGTCAGGATCCTCAGGCAAATAATAGAAATTAATACTCCAAAATAAAAACAAATCAATCCATTCCAGATTGGGGTATCTGGTAAAAATGAAGAAAAAAATACCCCCTTCAGGTTCATTACAAAGGAATCATTTTACAACTTCAACATCTTACCCTCGAGAATGCTTAAGATACTTTTTCTTTTTCATAGTAACAAAAGCCTGGTATGCTTTATAACTATATAGGTGAGGAAAAAGTTTTGTCTGGATCTTCAATTCATAGATTATTTGCATAGTACAAGCAAGATCTACAGCCTTACTGTCTTTCTTTACTGAACATCACTTGCCATCTGCTGGCTGTGTCGCAATTAAAGTGCTTTTGAATACAATTTCATTTTTATTGGTTATCTTCCTAATTTTACTGTAATCTAATTTTTAAAAAATCAACATATCTTGTCATCTATTTCTAAATTTTATGTTTATATACATATTGAGCAACCATGTGGACTTTGACTACTAAATGCAATAGTAACTAAAGAAACAAGCAATGTTTCACCCATTCCAGATATTATCAACCTGAGTGGTGCTTGTCTTCTGATACAAAGAAAGAAATTGTAATAAATTTAGTCTAAACAAAACAAAGTGTATCAGAAATGAGAAAATGGTCTGAAATTAAAAAAAAATATCTGTATGAACTGCAGAGGAAAATAGGAAGTTTATGAAGTTGTAATGGAGGCAATTACTGTAAAATTTTGATTATAGCAAAATAAAATATTGGAAAATAGATTCAAATATTTGTGGAAGACATCTGACAGAGAGCATGTAAGGAAATTGGAAACTAAATTGTCAAGTAAAAGAACATTTAAATGGGAACCATTAAATAAGGAGGAGTAGCCTACGGTTATTTCGTATATTTGTAAAATTGTGGGTTTCTCCACTGTTCTTTGACTAACCTGTGCCTTATCATAGTGTGCAGGTATTTACCAGCTTTAATGGATTTGTTCACACAGGGTTCATTAAAAGCCTGAGGTCATTTCACGGAAGAACAGAAAAGTGATTCTCTGATCATTTACAAAAGAGCAGGAGACTAAAGAAAAACCTCCTTGTCCAGGTGTATTTTCCTAAATTCTTTTTTATTAAAATCAACAAGCTAAATTCAATTGAATGTGACTGAAGAGGATGCACGTTAACACAGTCTCAGTCTATAGAATAGATGCAGACACATGTTAAACTGGAGCTTGGGAAGAAAAGTGAGTCAGTTAAAGGCCAGTTGAACTGACCTGTGAGATACTAAGTCCAAAATACTGCTAAATACAAAATTTTGTCCCATAAAAACATTAGAAAAGTAGGTTACAACACTCTGTAGTTTATGTATGGTTTGGTAATCTTTGGCATAGGATAATTAACAGCATGTTACTGATGAATGAATATAACCAGTAGCAGTATAATAAATTTAATGAATAGCACTCATTCTTCTTAACTGAATCTTTTGTCTTGAAAAATTGTACATATTATTCGAAAGTCAACACTTTGACAAATGGTAGTGGGACAGGCCCGAATGGTATACTTACAAATGCAGAATACAGATTTTAAGATTAAATGCATGACTTTTAAGAAATAATGATGGCCAAAACAGTATATTTAGTCATAAAAATATGACTCCTGTTTCGTTTAGGGTACACAAAAAGCTCCTAACAACAACTACAAAAATTTACTTGTGTGCTTCTTACACATACAATCCTAGACATGACCAGTCTGATACTCTCCTGAAAGAACCAGGAATAAAGAAGGAGTGGAAGCCAAGTAAAGCTCAAAGCTGCACATGCAATTGATCCTTTTTAATCAAATCAGCTGAGGCAGAAAGAGTATTTGGTTTATGGTTTTTAATAGAAATGAAAATATAAAAATGTTTTTTTGTTTTAGAGGACTCAATTGGCTAAGAAATTTTATCTTGCCCAGAAAAGCAAAAGCAAATTGGGACTAGATTCAGAAATCTGTTTGTGGTTGCTCTGCCATTAAATTTTATATGTATAAGTACTCACCTAGAAAGCAGAACTTTTTTTTTTTTTTTTAATCTGAGATTTTTAAAGCACCTTCCTTTCCAAGACTACCTTGTACACCCATTTTGGATTACTGGGGGAATAAAGCCTGGTGGGTATAATTGCATATAAACATTAAAAAATTTACTGAACCCCATGAAATAGAGATGAATTTAAAACCCTACCTTTATTTTCTAGTTCAGCAGCTATCTGAGAATTATCTGTATAACAGATCAGCTGCTCAAGGTCATCATTGCCAATAAACACATCAACACAAACACACACATACATACTGTAAGTTTAATAGTTTATAGACTATATATAAGCTCTAGTAGTGAAATAATAATGAACTACTGAGCTGCACACAGTTGTCAAGCAGTTCAAGCACAATTCCTGTGCTGGAGCAATGTGTAAGCAGCAATTAAGCTTGTTTTGGCAGGGGGTTGTTAGACTGTCTGAGTACTTAGTCATGGAAAACAGCAAATTAGCAGGGACTGTTGAGGCTGATACAGCTTTGTGGTAGAAGGACTGAGCAGTATACCCACTCTGGCTGATTATTTTGTGTCTGAAAGCTATTCTCGCTTCTCTTTTTTTCATAATTCTCCAAGATGCATTGTTTTCAGCTATACAAAGATTTATACCTGGTTACAGAGAAAGCTTAGGCGTGTCAAAGAGGATCAAAAACTGTGTTCTCCTTTCCTAGAAACTTTTTTATGTTGCATCCTTCAACTTTTATGACTGAACTAATACTAATACTGATATAACCAATGCCTACTTAATAGTAACACATGCCTTTGATGAATGTTGCTAATGCGGGAAAACGCAATCATACTGTAATTTCACCTGTTTATTTTTTATACTTTACAATTTTAAGATCGTGCATAAAATTTCACCCTTATAATATAAGATCTGAATCCTGTTGGTTTTCAATTTCACTTCGATTTCTTCTAGATTTTCCTAAGCCCACATTTCCTAGAGTATATGTAAAATATATATATATA
>VZRO01006224.1:0-24399 GCA_013397915.1 Daphoenositta chrysoptera
CAGAGAAGCCACCTCTGTGCCCCACGCTACAAAAAAACAGGCTGTGCTAAACCAACACAATGGAAAAAGTTTCTTTGCTAGTGACTTGCTTAAAAGAATCCACCTTTTCTAAGCTGTTTAACTGACATTTTATGTAATGAAATGTGTCAACACTAGCAAACTTTCAACTTCCACACAACAACAAATTAGGGTCAACAAAAACACTACGGGCCCAAATGAAAACTCCAGAAAAATGGAGAATCCTTCCATTGAATCAGGTTCAAATGGCCATAGGATGGCTTAATCAGACACAAGCCTAGTTCACAAGAATTAACTTCCATTTAACTTGGGTGTTAGTCCAGATTTTTAAAAGTGAAGCCGTTCAGAAACAAATGGATCATCTTTTAGTCAAATGTGCTCCTTTCCCAGGCACCAGCCCTTGGCAGCAGCAGTGCTATGGCACATGTACAGATATTTCTGACTGCCAGTGGCATTTTCTGTCAGCAGTGATCAGTATTTGTTGCCACGAACAGAAGGAATTCCTCCAACCCAAGCACAGGCAGAGCACCTCCCTGTGTCCATGTGAGAAATGAAGGGCGTGTGCACACAGGATGGAGCCTTGGCTTCCTTTTGGGCAGACTGAGAATCCTTCAGGAATATCAAACCCAGCATCTCATCTCTAGCCCAGCCCTTGGCTTCAGGTGTGACTGAGGGCACCCTCAGCACAAACCAGCCCACAAAAGAATAGGTAAGTTTCTACTTATGGAATTTAGGCTGTTCTTTGCAAACTGGATGTGTCCATTTAAAACAAGGGGAAAAGGCTGGATTTAGGCTTTCTGAAAATAACCTACATTCCTTGAGCTGCAGCAAAAGGAGCTCTCTAATGATTTGTTTTACTAGAGAGTAGCTCAGTATGCACAAAAACCTCTGAGCAAAGGACAGAGCGTAGATGTGCCCTCCTGATAGAAAGACAAATGCACCCAAACAAGCCTCCAGACAGGGAAATTACAGCAACCCAGGGAAATTACAGCACAGGCCTTTCCTGGAGGTCACACAAAAACCAGCAGCATCCCTCAGAAGGAGGGGAAAACCTGGGAACAGCTTGGACCAAAGAGACCCCACTTCTCTGCATGGCAGCCCAAGACAGCTCACACCCAAACCCTGATATTAACAAGCTCCCAGACACAGCTGCCTTCACCCCTTTAAGTCATAAAGCTGAATCATGGCCTAAATAAAGCACTGAAATCAAACTTCTCCACAAGCTAAAACTTACAGCTTTAAGTCACCAAAATGCTTTCATTTATTCATGATGAGACTTTCATCTCTGGTTGCTCCCTGAACAGAGCTGAGAGCCCAAATGATTTGTGGCTGTTTTTAGTTTCAAGGCATGAAGATGTGCAGTTAGAGCCCTGGATGGCTGTTTGCCAACACAGAATTGTACGTGACAGGTGAGAATTCACTTCTGAAATGGACATCAAATTCAAGGAAAGATATCTATAATACTTTCAAAACAGACAATCTCCCTAAAAATAGGCTTTGAGGAGGATTAAACAATCTGGGAAGAAGCTTACAGGACAGAAGAAGCATTTTAAACATTTCCTCCTGGTTTATAAAAGTGGCTTAGCAAATTTCCAAGTCATTACTAGAAGGTGCATGGTGACAATTTCCAGCAGTTTCCCCTTGGGACGGACTCTGCACCGATACACCCAGCTGTAACCTGATGTGGTTTCTGTCCCAGCAGCTGCATGACAGGTTCCATCCTGTGCACCCTGACACAAGTGGCACGGGCTTTTCCTGAGGCTTCCAGCACTGGAGTCCTGCAGCACAGACAGCCCCAGTTCTCCCTGGGTCCCTGTGCCCAGCAGACATCCCAGGCTCCAGATACAAACTAGTCCTGACTTGAGGGTGTGCTTCACCTTGGGATTTTTATTTTATTATTTATTATTTATTATTTATTTTTTTTATTTTTATTGGGATATTTATTTTGAAAGATCCACTGTTACATATTTGAGAGATCCACTGCTACAAGACAAAAGCTTTCCAGGTTTATGTCCATCATTACACATTCCTCTGAAATGACAAGGCTGCCTTTTTTGAGAGAGAGAGTGAGGAAGCACTCATTTCACCAGAGGTGGATTTGCAAATGAAATGACACAGAGATGTTCATTTCAACATTTGCTTGGTTTTAACAAACCAAACTGAATACAGCCAGTGCATTCCTGCCAACATGTTCAACATGGAACACAGAGGGAAAGGAACATCAGCCCCCAGCTTACACCAGCCAGCCTGCACAGAGAGCTGAGCATTCCCATCCCAGAGCTCATGCACGGCTTCTGACAGTCACAGGTCGAGCTGCAGGGTCTGACAGCATCAGGATGAGAACAGGCTGAACATTTGTTTCAAATAAACATGGGCTGAGGGCCCTGTTCTGCCCAGGGTTGAAATTCAGCTTTGGGCAGGACAACACCACAACTTCCAGTCCCTGCAAACCCCTCTGCTTCTGCAGATCCCCAGGAAACAGCTGAAATTCAAACAGTCACAGATCTGGATGAACTATGTTTTGTATCTTCTGTTGCTTGTCCAAACGTCCCCCCACCCACAGCAGGAACATTCCAGCAGCCAGTGCTGGCTCCTGGTGTTTTGCTCTGTTTCAAACACAGAACCAGCTCCCCGGTTATTTACTAAAGCTGAATTTATGTGGGAAGTTGCTCTACCTGGGACCTGCTCTGCATGTGAGGCATAATGATTCTTAAATCAGAGTCACTGGATAATAAATCAAGTGGCATCTAGTTAAAAAATAACCACAGCAGTATTAGAGCTCACTGTTTGGCAGGAGCACTGACTCTGCCTCTGAGGAAAGGACACTCACTGAAATGAACACAGAGCCAAAAATTAATGTCCCAAAGAAAACTATTTTCTGTACATGTAATGAAGCATCCATTAACAGCAGTCAGCTTGTAAATAACATCTCTGTAATAAAGGGTGACTTTTTCTTGCTGCGTGTCCAGAGGAACAGTGGATTTTGGCACATTTCATATTTTGGCCTTCACTCTTTCACTCCTCAAACACTGAGGAAGCAATGGAAAAGAGATTATCGTCTTAAAGGAAAAGAATCTTGCATGCAGATTGTGGAGCTTGATACCAGAAGCCATAATACCCCTTTATATGCAGAAAAGTACTGATAAGCACAACAACTCCAGGAGCCAGTGTTCACAGTGCAGCCGCCTGAAGGTGGAAACATGAATTCAATGCTAAGCCTACGTTACATTTTTTAGTCTTTAATCACCTAGGGCTGTGCAGAGAGCAGCTCCATCTTCCCAGCTCTGCTCTCTCTGGAGGGAAGGCTGATGGATCAGAATCCTCCCCACTCTGCCTGCATGGCTGGGGGACGGGGGGAAATGAGGGACAGGTAAAACCTGCAGAACTGGGTCCCCAGCAGAACAGGACTAACACCAAAATACTGCCCAGACCAGCGATGGGTGCTCCCTATTCCCCCAGGTTCATGCAACACGGAATACTGAAAGCCAAACTGATCACAGCTGATCCATCCCTATTTTTAAGTCCCTAGAGCCCTTTCCATGCCTTTAGTCATGGAATTGAAAATCACTATGAAAATTAAGAAGCCTTTTGGGGTTTTTCTGATTTACAACTAATATTTTCAGGGTGAAAACTTGTTGTGTTTTAAACAGCCCACGTTTATATCTCTGAAATTGCTTGGCAATACAAACTACACATTTTACAAAAATTCATTAGAGCAGCAATCCAAAGAAGGTGTTAAGAAGACTTCTATATACACTGAGGTTCTCCTCTTTGCAAATTAGACTGACAAAATCTCAGGCAAGGCCCGGTCTAAGAGTTTCAAAGAGTCAAACGTTGGCTTCACTCTCATTCCATCACTCCCCTGAATCTCTTTTTTAAACAGCAGCTATGCTTAAGCCTGGAAATAGTGAGAAGTGAATCTTCCTCCCAGAACATTTTGTGCTTTCTTGCCAAGTCATCCTGTGGATGTGCTTAAGTAGAATTTACAAGTCAATTGGTGCATCTGACACCCATCAGTCATCCTGTCCTGCCCACAGACCAGGCAGGCTGCCTGCAAAATACCCTGTCAGTCTTTCAGGCACTGCCTTAACCAAACAGAAATGGACTAATAGCAATGCCAAGTTGTCACTCTACATTTATCAACAAAAGGGAATAATTTTCAGGAAAATAATAATAAGCTCTCCTCACAGTACTAATGCTAAATGACCTGAAAAACTTTCCTAAGGGACTGAAGCCATAGAACAAAGTTTCATTTCATCTTCATAGATCTGACAGCTCAATTTCCCAAGTTCCCAGGGACCTTCAGCAGTGCTAAACAGAGGCAGTAACAAATGTCAATGTTTACTCTGAGATCTCTTTGTTAAAGCTCTCTGTACTCAGCAGTCTTTAATAACCCTCTTTAGGCACAGGCAGAGCATGTTCTGCATAAAGCAACCAGGAGTGACTCAGCAGAGCGTGTCTGTTACAGCCAAACAAGATGGAATTGCTGTATTTAACTAACACAAAGAATCCTATTCCTGTTAAGCCCCCTCCGCTATCCTGGTCAGGAAATCAGCTTTGTTTTCAAGCACCACGGCCCCAAGGCTCTGCTTTTGCTTTGCCACCTGCAGTCCCAGGCAGGGCCTGTTGTTCTCATGGCTCACATCTGGAGATGGGTGCTGTGGCTTTGGAGCTGCTGCTGCCAGGGCAGGAGGAGGGAAACCACCCCACACTGGAGGCATTCCCAACTCTGGGAGAGCAGTGAGTGGGGTGGGCACACACCAGGAGTTTCCTGCACGCAGCTTACAACTACAGCTTTTCTTTTTAAATTAAAATAAAAAGCAAACAAACCTTGAATTTCCTGCACAAGACTTAACTGAGCTGATTGACTTTCATTATTTAATGAAAATAAGTAACCAGTAAAATATCTGGGGGCTGTACTGCCATTTAAAACAATGTTTTTGATAAACTGTTTTCCTTTGATAGTACATTTGGCCAAGAACTTTTTCTGAACACTACAACATTCACAAAGGGGAAGAAACAGGATCAAAGAAAAGAAAATACAGGGGAAAAAAAATCAGCAAAGGAACCAGAAGAATGAGACAGTTAATTAACTTCAAAAAGCAGGATATACAACTCAAGCCATTCCTTAGGGCCATCCATCTAACCTGGTTTTAAAAGCCTTCAGTTATGAAAACTCCACTTTCCCCAAGTCATTTATTCCATTTATTCCTTTCAGAAAGCTTTTCTTTATGCCAAATCTCGATCTCTTTTGCTACAATTTAAGCCCATTACCTTTTGCTCTTTTCCCCGTGGATCTGCATTATCATCATTACCTGAGTCTCTGCAGCAACTTTTCCTGCATCTAAAGACTGCCAGTAGAGCTTCAGAGGTTTTTCTCTACCTTAAAGTAAGCAACCCCTCCTTTTTCAGGCTTATACAATTATACAGTGAATACAAGTTGCTATTTTACAAAAGTTTGGGCAGACAACACATGACAAGAATTGAAGGTGAGGCTGAATGTGAAAGATCTTGGATTTTTCAACGATTTTGGAAAGTGGCATAGCACCTGAATCATTAATATTCATAGACAGATATGCACACGTATTTAGACATATTTGCTTTTGGGATATTTTGGCACTGTCGAATCAAACCTTAAAGGATTTCCACACCTATTTATTTCTAACCCCACACACCCCTAGCCAAGCCAGCCCTCAGGACTAGAGAATTGTTGCTGAGTGCAATGGTCATTTCAAAACTCCCAAAGATGAGCTTTATTCAGCTTTCAGGAGCTGGTTATTTTATTCAAGCCTGGAAAGCACAGCCACAGATGGCAGCTTCTGGCTCCAGCACCAAACTCCCAGTTGCAGCTCCCTTCAGATGCAGAGTTTTCAGCTGGCCCATAAAACCAGAGACAGCTGCGAAATTTAGAATCTGGTCGGTCTTTCAGACTGCAAACTCCCAATGTAGTTTGTGACTCTCAGCCCTGTGCTTGGAGGTCCTGGATGTGTCCTGTACCCAGGATCTCCGAGCCACAGTGGTTCTGTGAGTGAAGGACACAGGAAAACACATCTTTCTGCATGTCCCAATGTCGAGTTCCTCATTCCCACTCCACTCTAGGAACTCTGCTGCACTCTTAGCAAATAAGCACTGCTGCTGATACAGATGGAAATACACAGGTGCAGACGGGGTTTATTTGTAGAAATATCTCTCTAAACATAATTAACAACTAATGGCAGCAAAGAGCAAACACATTATTTGTCCTTTTTTTTTTTTTTTTCACTTTGAACCCAGAAATAGCAACCCAGCAGGAGAAATACTTGAGTCAAATGAGCTAATGAGGAGACTATTCCTGTATAATGAGATCCAGAGAAGGCTGTACTTGCCTTAGCTTGTTCTATTCATAGTATCTGCATTTTTACTCTGCTGTTTGGCCTCCACACACACCTAATCTATGCCTACCAACACCACTATTCCTAAAGGTTTATCTGTGGAAGAGCAGCAGGTGTTAAATGCTGGGCTGGCAGTTACATGACAGAGTTCTTCACCTACTCCTTCTAAAACCTGGTCACCTTTGCAAGGCTGAAGGGATAACCAAAGTCACTGGAGACTTAGAACATGGAAAAGAAATCATAGAACTAAAATGAAATATACTTCAAATTATGGGTTGGTTTCCTAATGAACTGTCTTTCCAGCCCAACAAAATTAGATGTGTTCTGTAGTAGAAGCAGTAAGAGCCTTCTTACAGGTGTTCTTGCCAAGCATCTTTTAATTTTATATTCATTAGCAGCACAACGCAAAACATCCTTGAAGTTATCCATGCCATAACAAAAAAATTCTTTTGTTGCATGATGAATATTTTTACCTATTTAACCATTAGGTATTTTTATAAATCAAGGAAAATATTTCTTTGGTTGGAAGCAAAACCCAGAAATTTCTCCTACTCAGGTGTCTTCTGAGCCACCAGCTCCTGAAGTGAAGCTGTCTCAGGGAGCCTGGGATGCAGGAATTGGGCTCCAGAGTGCCTGGCACGGATCCTTGCCTTGGATAATGTAAGCACAAAGGGAAACAGACAGCAGGTAGAATAATGAGGTTGGGAAAACAATAGAGAGACTAAATCTGGTAAAACAAGCATCTGCTAAAGCACACCAGCTGCCCAGCCACACCAGGAGTGCTGCCAGTGTCACGGCAGAGCTCAGATGGTACTCATTGATCATTTTTTTAAAAAATAAAATAAAGTTCTCCTGTTTTACGAAAGGAAAAAAATGTAAATTAATACACATTTTCAAGCAATACAGACATGAAATTTGAGTTCCATGTCATGAGTTATGTGGTAAGAGATAAAGATCTATAGCTGAAGTAAAGAGGAAAAACTCCTCAGCATGGGAAAATGTTCTTTAAAGGCAGATTTCCCATTCCTAGGCAATTACCTGAATGTACCTGCCTTTTTAAAATGGATCAGGGCCCTCAGATCACAGTGATCCTTGTATTTAATATGGATTATCTCTCACAGAAGTTCAGGCTGCGTGGTGGAAGAGAGGACAAACTCCTGAAAATGCCATTGCAGGTGAACTGGAAAGGGGTACACGGGACAGGTGCCTCTCTTGCAGCCCCAGCGGGGCAGGACGGGGCCACTGGGAGCTGGGAGGGTCACTAAACTGGTTTGCACTGGTCTGCACTGGTTTGCACTGGTCTGCAAGTCACAGCAGCTGACAGCTGGACACCTACACGAGCCAGGCAGGCCGGGCTGGAGGCTGCAGAAATCCTGCACTGCACCGGGGTCTGTTTGCCCAGGGCCTGGAGTGCAGTGACCACAGCCTGTGACACACTCAGGGCCCGGGGGACAATGCCACAGTCAGAAAAACACTACTACTGACAGCTGAACTCACCTGCTAGTACCCTAAACGAACAAAAAATGAGAAATTATTAGACATTTATTAGAAATTTTGTGTTAATACAGACCTCCCTTCCTTCCTGGATGAAGAATCTCAGGATATTTCATTCCTGAGTTTATCAGGAGCTGCACAACTACACATGTTCACCTTCCCCCTGCCTGGGCAGGACTTTACTGATCCTTACCTGGGGCACACAACTTCTGTCCCATGGGAATGTAAAGAAAACAACATCTGAATAATGTTCTTACAAGAGCTATACCTGCCTTTTTTCCCTTTTTATTAAAGAACCCTTCATTTTAGCTGACTTCTTCTATTCCACAACTGCAGATGCAGATGCTGCTGCATGCCATGCATCATAAATAGATTATTCATTCCTTTACATGCTCAGCTTCTTAAATGGCACCTGCAGCTTGCCAGGCTGACTGTGAACAGAGCTCCTCAGGAACTATTAGGTCTTCTAGAAATATTTAAGACATTTTAAAATCTTTGTTATTTAGAGTCTGATAGTTCCATCAGGACCATAAAATCTATCAGGTAAATAGGTCTTTAGAATTATCATTATTTAACCACACATTAGTGGTTCCTAATGACTACAAAGATGCTGTTCCACTCCACTGAGTAGGCTCTGGTGGCATATTGATATGCACAGGAAAATGCATGCAAATATGACTGTATTTACCTATTTTGATTGTTGACTGCTTGCAGAGTTAAAAGACCATTTAATATGTTTCCTAAAATAATTAAAATCGCATAATTAGGGCAAGTTCAAGAGTAACCATTTTTAAATGGGCACATTCAGTAAATTTGTTTCCACTGTCCCAAAATCCTTTGCTGAATATGAGCAGTTCTTTAATAAATAGGCCAAAGGTGTAATTCCTTTTTCTTTGTCATAGCCTAGCAACAGGACACAAAATTCCTTCTGAACTACAACTAATTAGGACATCAATTCTATTTTTACAGACACTTGGGCAGCCTGGTTTCAGCTGACCTGTGGGAGCACACAGCCAACCCAAACAGAAGCAATTGCTGCCTGTCCTCAGCACAAATAAATAAAGTCAGAAGAAATGCCAAGTTCCCTCGGATTAAAAGCAAACTACAGCTTTACCTTGTTCCCTGAGTGATTGAATAAAACATATTCTAAAGAAAAGAGAGAGAGAAAATTAAAGCCAGTGGAATAATGTATTTTTTGCTGGCGTGTGATCCATGTCAACCACCCTCACAGGAAGCCACTGAAGAGCCCTCAGGAAGACAAACACTGAGAGGAATTGCACAGCCTGCCATCAAATGTTTGTTTAAATCCCCGTGCAGTGTGCCTGCAAGAACAGGGAGAGGTGCAGGAAAAGGTCAGTAACACCAAAAAATAATCATCTAATGGACAGTAATTTTGTATTAGGCAAATCCTGTTTTCAATCATTTTCCCAAGTCAGTAACTGTCTAACTCTGCCCAAAGTCACAATGCAGAGCTCAGTCTGCACTTGGAACAGATGGCATTGCCAATTATTTGCCTGCAATGACAATGGCTGTACAGACATCCTGCACAGTCAAAGCAATGCACACTTCTGGTTCTGCCATTAACCACAAATCACTCTGTGATTCAGTCTAAGCTGTTGAAATATCACCATTCTATTTTATAAGGTGCTTAGTAGACATAAAAAATATTGAATATATAGAATTTGTATATGTGGAGAATATTTCATGTCATGTGTACATTTATAGTTTTAATTATTATGTAATATACATATATATTTCTATATAATTACATGAATAATTTTTTCTATAATTACATATTCTTTATATAGTAATAGAGACTATAATTATATAGTGCAGAATATAATTTTATACCCTAGAGAACAAAACTCAAGATCCAGGGTTTGTCCAAATGGAACACTAAAACTCCTTTAGGAAGCTTCCCTGCACTTCAGAATGAACTCTCAATCCAAGTGTCCTTTCCAACCACATCTAATAGTAACTCACTACCCTGCATCTGCATTGAAAACACCCTGAAATTTCTGAAAGAAAGATCCTGTAGGCAAAAATTTATGGCACAATCATCACAAAACCCCCACCCTGTAACTGAAAACAGATCCATGAAGTTTAGTAAACTGGAGGATTTAGCAATCAGGTGATTAATAAAGACATCAGGAGGACACATGAAACTTTTAGCACTCAGGCTCCTGCTTATTGATGGGTGAAGCTAGAGAGGCCCTGCAGCAGAATTATCCTTCTATGATCTCAATCTGTTTTCCATTGATTTTTCTTACACAGCAGTAAGTTTTGATTAACTTTAGGAGCAGCAATGACTACTTCAAAATGCCCAAAATTGATCAGACATAAGGATTTCCTGTTAAGTAAAAATTCAAAAAATATTTCTTCCAATATCACAATTAAGAAATGCCTCTCTTTGCAAAAAAATATAAATGAAAGGGCTACCATGTTCCTATGGCCATTTTGTTGACTTGGAAGGTCATTAAGACATCTCCCAAAAAGGTGAATTAATCACAGGGAGAAGTTCTTCCAGGTTAACACAGCACAGCACTAAGAATCCTTTGATGACTGCACAGCTCAACTTGTTATAGGTACCAGAAGATCCCACACTTCCAGGAACTGAAAATATAAAATACTTGCAATAACCCAATACGCCAAAGCAACCAAACCCACCCCTGTAAGTAAAGCTTTAGAAATAAAAGCTGCAGTTGAACGTTTCAGTGTTGTGTTATTGATATTGATAACCATCTGCAAAAGCTTATTTGTCAGCTCTGATATGTATCTGGCTTGGCTTCTAGAATTGCCTCCTGCTTTCCCTTACCTTCTTCTTCAGGAATTTTCCGCAACTGGAAGCACAATGGACTCTCTGCTAAAACTTCCCACCTTGTAAACAGAGCAAAGAACAAAGAGCAGATTTGTTTTCCTCAAGGTTTTGCTGACACCCTCTGAAATCTGCAGTTCTGTGATAACAGTTCTCTTCTACTTCTCAGATACAGATCTGATCTGACAGTGCAACATCCCAAGATCAGCAGATCACTGCAGCTGCTCGAGCCATGGACTGTTCCTGAGGTTTGTGCAGCCGAGTTCACCACACAAGCTCTTCTAAAGGCAAACTTTACATTTGCATTCCTGTACTCTGCTAGGAAAGTCATAAACAGACTGGATGTCAGCTCCATGCAGTTCAACTTCCAAAACACCTTCACTTTCCACAATGGCTCTCTAAAATGACACTTTCCTCCTCCAGCTTGATGGGAAGCACAAGTTCGTGATTTTTTTTCCAGACATACTTGTTCAACCCTCTGCTGCTACATCCCAGATCACTGTAACTCACAATTTCATCTATCTCCTCAGCATTTCATATTTTAAAGCATTACAATCTCTCTTCCATAATGTTATCTAAAAAATAACAACATCAGGCTGGCATAAAAATCCACTGCAGAAATTTCACACCATTTCAAAGTAGTCAACAGGGAATCTCCCACAGGGACGCAGTCTGGGTAGTGAATGATGTGTATCTGGAGAGAAATATTGTGGAATCGATGCTAGAGATCAATCACTTAAAGAAATACACTCATTTGGGACAGTATCTTTTCCAGGGCAGAAAGCAACTCTGCTGGCAAACCACTTTCTGCACAATGTACATTCGTATGCAGAAGTTCATTTATAATATATCTCAGGAGATGCTGCAGCTCACACGCAGTTATTTAAATAGTTTGGGGACTTTGCAAGAGAGATTTACTCTCAGTCTCCACACATT
This sequence comes from Daphoenositta chrysoptera, assembly GCA_013397915.1. Classification (NCBI taxonomy): domain Eukaryota; kingdom Metazoa; phylum Chordata; class Aves; order Passeriformes; genus Daphoenositta; species Daphoenositta chrysoptera. The sequence goes on from VZRO01006224.1 coordinate 11,635, forward strand.
TTATTATGGAAGGTTTATCATCAATATTAAAGTTTAATTCCCCCAAAGCAGTGCATTAATACATTCATAAGCTTTAATACCTAGAGCTTTGTGCCCACCTTCATCATATATTGAACACAATTGTCAAACAGCAGTTCCATACTTTCCTGTCCTTCTTTTTCATTTTACAGGGATTTCAGAAATATTACAAAAGCACAGGGTCACTTTGATGCACTACATTTTGCCTAATTTTAAACGTCTGCCATGCAGAAAATTGAGTTTTATGCTTTTCAGAGTAAAAACAAAGAGTGCAGACCCTCAGCTCTCACAGCTCATTCTTTCCAAGCAATTTTGCTAATCACATATGGACCTTTTGGCACATTTATTATTTATCGCTTGCCCCTAAATCCTGCCCCGAAGTTCACCCGTAATCATTTGGGTTTTATGCCCTTTCAATATTTAAAAGTCATCTTTTGCTTTGTGTAGTAAACTTAACATTGGGAGTCATTTCCCATTAAAGAGCAGTCCACTGTTCCAAATCCTGTAACTACTTCCACCAGGCCCGTGCCTGTCCTGAGGGTGTCCTGTGCTTCTGCATTCTGAGGTACTGGAAGAGAAAATCATGTGTCTAATTAAACAGCTAATTAGCATGATGGCACGATAAACCCCTTTTTCCTTATGTGCTCTGAGCAGAGAACAGCCAGCCAACACAAGAAAGGAGCAAGGAAGGACATTAAAAATAAAAGAGGAAAATAATTTAATTGCAATGAAAGAAAGCAAACAGCAGGCCTATTTCAGGAGGAAAAATAAAAGTACTCCTAGAGGCATTATCATTTGTCAGAGTTGCTGCTGCTCCTTCCTGACACCATGGCACACACAGGGAAATAAGGGGGAATTCAGAGATCATCAGGAGAGCTTTAAAATTGGCTTTTGGTATCTGAGACAGTACACACCGAGAACCAACACAGCCACAACCCCCCCAACTGTCTACGAGTGAAACCTTAATTCAATATGTAATTTAATTTGGCTTCTGCTGCCTATAATTGCTTCCATCCTCAAGAACAGCTGGCAGGCACCAAGACAAAATGCACACTCAGGACAGCAGGAGGGAGGGGTTTAATTAATTTTTAAAATCGTTGTATTTTATTTAGCTTTTGCTGCCATCTACAGTAATCATCACAAATCTGCACAAGGACCAGGTACAGCACCAAAGCAACAAAATAAACCTTCAGCACAGTAACAAGCTGGGCTAGACACACACACCAGGGGACTTCCACTGTCACTGCAAGATCTAATAAACCTTCTTGGTAGATAAACTTTCTGCCTCAGCTGGGGCCCAAAAATTCATTTACAGCTATTTGTCAGCTCTGTAAATGAATTAACTCGTCCACATAGCTCCCAGACACAAGCACAGACTTCCTGAGTCTGTGTGCATCAAGGCAGCTGTGCTGGCTGCAGGCTGATCAAAGTTTTAATTTCTCTGTATGAGATTGGAACACTGACTGGCTCAATTCAGTGTCGAACTTTTCCATATGGCCACAGCACAAAAATGTGGACACCATAAGGCATCAAATTTGCTAATCTGCTCCCAAAGAGCCTTGTGTAATCAAAATATTTTTCACTTGTTATCTTAATTAAAGGAGTTTTTCCATTCCAGAGTAATGCTGCACTTCTTCAGAAACCTCTCCACCTAATAAAGCCTGTCTGTGGCACAAAGCAAGATGCACGAGGGACACTGGAAATGTTAGCAGGGTGAAACAAAACACTCCAAACAAGAAAGCAGAATCTGCTCTGATGTTAATTTTGACTTGCAATTAAGTCATTTGAAGGCATTACATGTCAGACCCTAGTTACCCTTTCAGTAACTAATGCATGATTTCCAGTTCCAGGGTCTTATCAGTGGTCCCACTGTGATTTTCATCTCAGCTTTGTCAGTGCTATGTAGCAGCACCTGAACCAGCACAAACCCTAAAATCCAATTTCTGAATAGATCGAGTCTAATCCTTTTTTTTTTTTTTTTTTTTTCTCCTTGGATTTGTAATTTTTCTTTTGGGGAATTTCTGCTCCTCCAACAGTTTGCAGACTCCTGCTGCCTTCTGCATAATGACCCTTTGTGTTATTCTGAACAGGAGCCTTTCCTGCCTCTCTGAGGAGTAACACAGTAACACACACAGCTGGTTAGGCAGCTCTACAGTCCATCCAGAGATGGGCTCTAATGCAATTTTACACCATTCTTACTCCACTGAGTAAGACCAGGCTTAAACTCAGAGTTATCACAGCAGTAGAGAGCACGATTATCACCTTGTCAGAGTTGTCTACTGAGCATCTTTGAAATCCAGTGTTCTCAGATGAACCTTAAAAAAAGTTACCCAAGGCAAGACGCTACTGGAAAACCAATTTTCTTCACTTTTTTGACTCTTTGGCAAAGATTCAATCTTATCTAGTATGAGTTCAGAAAATATTTCTGAGGATTCAACAAAGCCAGTTTAACCTTTTTTAATTCATTATTTTTATAACTCTATATTAGGTAGTTAATTATTAGGGTTTCTTAGAAGGATAAAGCATCAAAATACTTGTTGATTAAAATTTCTGCCCTAACACAATCCACTGCAAAAGATGCACTTATCAGCTGCTGGATGGTGAAACCCAGTCTAAGTTGTAACAAAATCTTCTGAAGATCAGCAAAAACTGGTGCCAAACCAAACATGTCTTTTCTAGCTACATTTTAGTACACATGGGGACCATTAATTACACGAGATTTCAAGCAAAAGTGGAACTTGGACTGGTTTTGTGTTATTTTTTCTCTATTTCTGATTGCTAGAGGCCTCAGCAACATCAGGTATGGTTTCTCCTGCTTCCTAAGTCATGGAAGGAGAGGTGTCCACTCCAGTGCTAAAACCAGAACAGGTTCAGAGTTCCATTTTTACCTTTCCTTCTTCCAGCATCACTACATTGCCTCCAACAACCTGTTAACAAAGGTCCTTGCATACCAGCAATCAGAAATATTACAAACATTAAAGAGGTCCATTACATATTTTCCCTTCTTCTTATATAAGGCAACATATAAAGCCAATAAAGAGAAAATAAACCTAAAAAGAGAGTCTCAGAAAGTACCTGTTCTGGAGATCAAATAAGTGAATTCTTGCCTACATGAAATGCCATAAAATTAATTCCTTCAGGATTAGGATTATGCCCAACACTTCTCCTTTGCATAAAACATGCACAGAAATTTTTGTCCACCTGCTGGAAGAAAATAATCTCAGAGCTGATGCTGGGGTGCTTTTCCCTGCTCGTTCTGTGCTGCCAACAGCTCGCTGCAGCTCAGACACGACACCTTCTCACCCAGCAGACAAGCTTTCCTCAAATAAGCTTCTTACAGACAAGTTAGGAGGGATTTTTTTTTTCATTTTTTTAATTCAGTGAAGTTCACTTAATACAGCTGAAATCTGTAGGCTAAAAAAACCCATGCAATAAATACACCAAAGCTGTTTATGCTCTGATCTGTTTGCACAGTTTTGCCTCTGCATATTTTAGGGCCAGTTTATCTATTTATTTGAGAGTCCCCTTATTAAAAGGTAACATGAACTAGGGAAAAAAGCGTCAAACCTAAAGAAAAGCAAAGTTTACATTGTACAACACTCATTCTGTGTCAGTCTGTGAACACAGTGGGAAACAAGTTCCACCAAATTAGATTTGAAAACCAACATGAATCCTTTTAGAAAACCACTGAGTAAATCTGCAGTCAGAAGGACAGGTAAAACTTCTATCCAAACTGTTTCTAAACACTCTCATCACTCTGTGTGGTAAACTATTTCCCAATAAAAAAAAAAATTATTAAATGTCAAGTAAGAAATTGGCATGAATGAAAGGTGCAATTGATTACACTTTTTATAATTATTTTTAAATGCAGCATTATTACACAACAGCAGACATATTTGTTCACACAGAGTACTGGATATCCAAAGAAGTAATTGCTAATAGACAATGAACTGTAGGAAATTATAAAATCTATGGGCTGCAAACCAAATAAGTAATGCAGGGTATTTGCAGTTTGGGTTTATTGCAATTAAAGCCACCATTATAAATTTATAACATACTCAAGAAATGCAAGCTGTCAGTGTATTTGCATGTACACCAAACCCCAACATTTATGCCATAAAGACATGTTTCTATCGAAATTACTGTTTTATTTTTCGGAAATATACCTGAAAATGTTCAGATAAAGAAGGTGGTGAGAAAGTAGACTGACTGTTGTTGAAGTGCTGCTCTGGTACTTAGTCTAATTAATCACCAATTCTGTCATCAATTCCCAACAAAGTTATGTAAATTCACCCAGTTTAGCTTCCACTTGTAGAACAGGACTAAGTTTTTACCCTATTTTTCCCCAGGCATCATTTATGATGAACTCACTCAAAGAACTTTTTTTTGGAGGCCTGTACAGAATGTTCACTGCACAGACTCGCTGCCTTTGCAAATTAAGACCATGACCAAGTGCCTATTTCATGTTGCTTTGCTGCAGAAGCAGCTTGTGAAGCTGCTTTTCTTCACAAGAAGATGACAAAAAGCCTCATAGTTGGACATCTCAAAGAACTCTCCAAAGTGCTGCAAATACCAGAATTTTAACAGGCTGAATGTTTTCATGCAGCCACAGTGAAGAACAGTGATACTTAAAGAGAAAATATCTCACAGGGAAACGTTACTTGAAAACCTTTTGTGACTCCAGATCAAATTGAAATTGCATTAAAATTAAAAACAAGTTAAAATAAAACTTGGTTAAGATTAAATCAGAAGAAATGGGCTATGTTCTACATCTGATAAATGTTGGAATCTGATTTCAGAGATGGCCTCTGAGCTTTGGGAAAGCTGGGCCAGGCCACACACAGGGCACACAGGGAACAGTGGGGCCNGTGGCCTCTGAGCTTTGGGAAAACTGGGCCAGGCTGTGTCTGGCAGGCACAGCCACACACACGGGGCACACAGGGAACAGTGGGGCCTGGATGGTTTGCTAGAATGTACAAATAATTACAAGTTTTGATAACTGAAGCACAGGTTTTGTAGAGTGGTCCTCATGTCCCTCAAGACTGAATAAAGCAATGTCAACTTTCTAACCAAAAAAGTGCTTAGAGAGTTTATTTCCCACGTTTTGGTGACACGGAGTCATTTCCAGTGGATGCATTTAAGATGTTTGAAGTAAAGAAAAGGCACCACAACAATCCTGAATGGGGAAAACCCAACCAAACAGAAGGAAACCCAAACCAGTCCATTGTCCCCTTATTAAATCAGTGCACAGAAAATATCACATTTCAAAGGGCTGTTCTGAGGGGTCAGTGCTGCAGCACACGGGGAACATTTCAGGTGCAGAGGAGCCACCTCTGAGCAGTGCCCACCCCACACCTTCTCCTCCACCCTTCAGCACTCTCTAAATATTGCCCAGAACTGAAGCTCCCCACACAAATTTGCTATATTGCAACAGGTTTGATACAAATTATTTCTTTTGATAGACTGACAGTTTTATCAGGACTTACCTGATTGGTTTTACTGCAACTCGGCATTCATGGGAAACCATTCATAATAAAAAAACCACTTTGGTGATAATTTCACTGGCTAAACCCGACTGCCGGTTATTTTAAAAATGAACTTTTCAATTTACTACGGATCTGGATCAACTCAGGACAGCTGAACTTTGGTGTACAAAAGTCTCTCCACCTGCTTTTTGGTCTTCCCAGGTAATGCTGGGGGATCTCAAAAGTTGTTTTATTTAAGGTACACCAGGAGTTACAATGGTGCATACTACTTCTCTCCCTACACAGAACTGGAGAACATCCGGACAAAATTATTTGGGGTACTTGAGCTACATTTAAGGTATCCCATTTTCAGAACCAAATGGCTCATTTTATAAAGACTAAGATGATTTATTGCAACCCAAGTAAAAAATCCCAGGGAATCCAAAAATCAGCAGAAGACTTAAAAGGCCCCAAGAAGTGCCTCTGGTCAAAGTGAAAATAACTGGCAGAACCACACCAGGAATGTTTCTTAAGAGGGTTTGGAGGGTGAGGTGGGCCAGGGGATTTCTTTGTTACAGAAGTGTCCTCTGTAGCTTGTCGTGGTCATGATTAACACCATTAACTGAAGCAAGAATAACTGCTGATAGCAAAATAAAATTGATAGCTTCAAAAGTTCAAAACCTTCTGTTTATTCCCTTTATTTTTTTGATAAATTCCTGCTGAAACCAAACACCAGTGCTCAGAGGAATTCATATTCTGTACACACTCCATAAGCCACTGAGCATTTCAGTTACAACCTCCAGTCATAAATGTGCTGAACATTTTAGATTTAAAATAATATGAGAATAACAGGCATCCTTAGCAGACACTGCTTGATCCTGAAATACATGGGGGTGGGAGTGAAGAGTGGCACGTTTTATCTTGGTTGACAAATGCTCCCAAAGAGCTGCAGCTCCGTGCTAAGCACAGCACGTGGGGAAAGCCAGGAGAATACAGAAATCCTGCAGCCAGTTGCCTACAAAAGCATTGCCAGTGTTCCCTGGGAAATTAGACATGGTGTATATCAGAGTGCCAGTTTCCACAGACAGCACTGCACACGGTTTGGGGAATTTTAACCCATCACCAGCATCGTTAAAACTCAAACACAAATAAGCAGCAAGTAGCTGGACCAAATTTGTACATTTGAGGAAAAACAGGCATTTCAGAAAAAGCCCACTGAGTCATCCATACAGCAGGCCCAAAGGAATCATTATCAATTTCCAAAGATAATGTTTCTGATTGAACGTAAGTTAAAAAGGTGTACAAGATATGAAAAATACTGAAGTTTTATGTAAAATGTGTTTTTTCTCATGACACCATGTTTAAACATCACTCCCTTCTCCAGAGTGCATTCAGGTCAAGGAGCAGAGAATTCTCACCTTCCATGGGATTTAGCCTGGGTCTAGGTCAGATTGGTGACCAAACCAGCATCCCCTAAGAACTTTTGAATACTCAGAAGCTCCTGCTGAGCCTCAGGCTTCAGTCTTAAAGGAAAAATACCCCTAAAGGTACTACAGCAACTGTGAGAATGGCCTAAAGCAGCACAGCTGGAGTCAGCACAGTGGGAAGAATGAGTTATGGATAATAAAATTAGGAAAATAATTGGTGTAAATCATGGAGGTAAAGAGTTGAGCAGAAAGGCTGAGAGAAAGAAAATTATTCCTGACAAAACAACGAGATGTGACCAAAGACCCTTCAGTCCTGGGGTGACTTTTCAATTAGTCCAGCAGCCACAGGGTTGGAGTCACAAGGAAGCTCCACCTAAGTGCAGGCAGGACTAAAATGAAGAGAAAATGCTGCAGAGGCTTCCCTGCTTCCACAAACCGGCAAAATTCTCAGTCAAATTCCTTCAAAGCTGCCTGCAGAGCACATTTGGGTACATCCCTTGTGTGCACACACGTCTGTAACCTGCCCCTTGTCTTTGCAGGCCCTGGTGTGTGAGAAATGCCATCCTAGAGGCCTTCCACAGAGACAAACAGGACAGCCATTCATTAAACCAGCAAATCAGAGCCTCTTTTATTCTGACTCAAATTAAGGCTTCAAAATGAGTTGTGAGAGGGTAAAGCTCCACACAGGTTTGTCAGCCACAAGAGGCCCAAAGATGAGTCCAAGGGCAGGCCAGCACCACCCTGGGGAGCAGCCTGGGAAAGGGCCACAACCCCTCAAAAAAACCCCTCCAAGGGGTTTGTCACCAGCTCCACCCCGAGCTGGGGCTGTCCCTGGACAGAGCAGAGCCACCAAACCAGCCAAGGCCCAAGGATGTCCATCCACCCCTGGGGCAATGATTGCTGGAGAGCTTTTATTGGGAGATGACCACCTGAGAGACCCAAACACGTAGGTGCTGATGGGTTCTGTGCTTTTTCCGCTGCAAGCTAAATTAGCTCTAATATAACAGCTAAAATTCCTGCTTTTACCCTGGCTTGAAAGAGATGATGCAGAACAGGCCTATGATTAACTTTTCCATTTCAGATGCAATATGTGGATCAGAAAGCTTGTCTGATACTGCTGAGAGCAGGGAGACAGCAATTTCCCTTTCTGGATCATGCCCTGACAATGAGCTGACACTATTTTAAAAGTACTGAGCAATTTGAAAGGTTTCCAGATAGCAGAGATTTAAATGTACTTTGCAAGCTGAAATGGGCTCGGTTTTTGCACTCCCTTGGAAAAAAAAAACAACCGAAAAAACCATGAAAGTATTACTCCCTTTATAAAAAGTATTACTCCCTTTATAATCACACATGTGCTCATCCGGGGGAAGGGTTAAGGCCATGTGCTGGGAGCTACAGAAATGTCAGTCACAGAACATTAAATAATCATACTGACACAGCACAATAGGTGTATTTTGCAAGTGAATCTGGTTACAAAGCATGACACAAGCAGGAAATGTCTTGTTCATCTCCAGCTGCATTGTGGGGAGCAGGGGGAACTGCTCCAGTGATTGTTTACACCAAAACTTCATTGCAAGCAAAAACCAGAACAGTTCATAAAAGATTACAAACAGTTGCAAGGACATTCCACAAGAAAAAACCAGTCATTTTCTAGCTAGAGCTGCCTTATCACACTAGTCCCAACCCCCTGCATAGCCTGCTTTTCTAGGTACTCTTTGCTCCCAACAGCTACAAATGAGATTGATGATTAATTTCATTTTTGTAGCAGCAGTAAAAATCCGAGTGCAACACAAACAGGAGGGGCAAATGAGGAACAAAGAGTGGGAAAATCACAAAGATACCATAATTACATCCTCCAGTAGTGTTACATCTTCCATTAGAAGGGATCTCAGATGGGAAGAAAGAAATTTTGAGGCATTACACTCTAACAACTGAAGCAGACATATTGCTGTATCAAGTGTGAGCTAAACCTCACAGGAGAGAAAGGCAAGGTGTACTGTTCATCCCCCAGATACTGTCATTCACATTCTGCATTCACTCCATTTACCTGTCATGTGTGTACATTAAATACATCCCAGTAATATCCATCAACGCCAAGACAAAAACTGAGATGAAAATCTTCCAATGTCCCTTTCACCTGAGAGAAATTGGTGTTTGAACTCTGTTTATGGACCCTGCTTCTGCCTCCTCCTTACCTGAGGCTGCAGGAGCTACAGGAATAAGGCCAGGGCACAGCTCACCTGTGCTGCAGGTGGAACTTGTGTTGGATCTGCAATGCTCAAATGAGCCTTCAGAAAGTTCCACTCACCTGAGCTACGCCCTGAGCCCAAAACCATCATAAGACAAACCTCTTGCACGCTGCCATCCTTTCCTCACTACCCACAGTGCTGCATAAACAGCACCACCCACATGGCTGGCCAGAAATACAAATCATTTCATTGTGAAAATTGGTTTTCCTGCTATAATTGATTGTGTTTAAGTAAAACACATGGATCATTCCTGCTTCAGATTTAGAATAAACTCAATTTGGTGTTGGTGACAACACTCCACTGGAAGGAGCAGCTGTTACACCAGAGAGCACATATAGTGTTTATATATTGTAGGTATTTATAGAGATGTTTATATAATGTTTGCATTTGTCCTTACCTGAAATACTTTGGCAAAGTCAATTAAAATGAGCAAAACCACATCAAAGACAGAAACACACACCTCTAGTGTTAAAGCAGCCTTTGCAATGCATGCTTTTCCCAGAATAACCTGATGGCAAAGTGTCCAAAATTATTGCTTCCCAAGAGACTCTGATGTTTGCAGCCTTTGAATCCTCCAGACACCACAACTAGAATGGCACCTGCTCCTCAGCACAGCTTGGCTGTCCCAGGGGGATGAGGAACCCAGCCTGGCATCAGCAGTCAGCCAGCAGCCCACGATCCAGCTGCTCCCAAGGGTGCAGGAGAGGGTGGGAGGCACGGAGGACTGAAACAGCTATTTGCATTTTTAGAAAAAGAGATGCATTTCCTTAGCGCCCCAGTTTGAACCATAAAACAAAGATTAAATGACCTTGGGGTAGTGCCTTTTTGATAAACTAATGATGAGTTGTGATGAACACTGCGGTGCCAAATCCTTCCTGCTCTCCAGTGTCATGCAGCCCTTGCAGGGACAGGGCTTTGCTCCAGTTTGGGGTTGGAGCACACGGGCAGGGCCCTCCCAGCTGGGCAATTCCAACCAGGAGCAGCAGGAAGATGCTGGTGATGCCAACGTTATGATCAGTCCCACAAATCAGCTGGGCAAATATTCCCTCTTTGAGCTAACACCACTTTATGTAAAAGGGAAATTACCTTGCAGAGCTTTTTAAAAGCTTTTTGTCAAGGAACATTCCAACCATTTTCCTATTTTTACTAAACAGATGCAAATCTTTCCTGGAGTACCACGGCCATGTATAAACAGTGGTATTTTAAAATCCCACATTAATTGACTATTTAAGGCACGAAATGCTTCTTTTGCAGTGATCTTTCATTGTGACACAGGCAATTATCTCCATGGATAGGAATCTATAGCTCCCAGAACTGCTGGACAATTAGTGAGAGTTCATCATAATCCATGCACGCCTCATTATTGCAGTCATGGATCAAATGGTAAACTAACAGTGACTGCCTCTCAGAGCCACATCTGCAAGTTGCTCTTTAAAATCAGTCTGCTGCTTAAAATGGATTTTGAACACACATTTCATTATCACAAAGGGCTCCTGTGTGTCACTATGGGAATCATTTCACCAAGATCCCCCTCTGTTAAATTCCTGTGTATATTTGGTCCTTTGGGAGGCTCCAAAGAAATATTTCTGCCCATGCAGAGTACATAGATTTGCTTCCTGAGATCTGCCTTCTGAGCCTTTTAGGATTTCTTCTTCAAAGTCAGAACTCCAGAAGGATCTGAACAGCTCTAGAATCACTACCTTAATTTACAGTCCTATCTTGCATCACTGATTATTTGGATTAAACGCTCAATTCCTCTAAATGTGCTCAGGAATGAGGGGATCTGCCCACACACTTCCAGTGTGAACAAGAAGTAGAATTGTCTAAAATTGCCAAGTGCCTTTTTAAACCTACTGAAAGTTTGGGGTACCCAGGCTCCTACATGCACTTGGATCTTCTGAAAATTGTACTAAAAAGAAAAAATCCACTAATAACTTGGAGCCTGGCCCTGTAGTCCCAGCACAGTAAAACTCTCATGACAATTCAGTGCGAACTGTACACAAGACTGCAGAACAAAGTTTCTATAAAAAAGAATAGTCCCAGGATTATTCCACAGCAGCATCAGCCAGGAGAGGAACAACCAATGCCCGACACAGAGCCAGGAGGAACCTTGGCCATGGCATGGAACCTTTCTGTGGGTCAGAGCATTTCATGCTGCTTAGCTGCAAATCCCCCCTTCCTCTTGTTTCTCAGCCCCATTTCCCACTCTGAAAGTTCTCTTCTGCCCCAGGATATGCAAACTCTCAGACTGTTTCTTGCCACGTCGAGCAACCTTCCATCAGTGTGACACCAACTCAGTGGTGTGGGATAGGTTTAAAACTTACTCTTTGAACACTCAGAATTGGTTCCTACAGGCCATTTTTTACATCAGTTGTCAGCACTTAAATGCCACAAAAGCTTTCAGCATGAGTAAGCAATGCCATTTAGAAAATCCATTTACTTTGTCTCAACCAGCAATCATCCTTCATCCTTTTTTTGTGAACATTTTAGGAAACAAATTTTACTTACACGGGAACAACCACAGAGAGCAAATAGTAAGTTAATACCCTCAAGCCTGCACAGAAGTAGTAAAACATTTTAGATAGGTGGGATAACACTCAACTGAATAGCCAGAGCTGTGGCACAGAGGCTTTTATCCAGAGATGGATCTAACCACAACTTGGACCAGATTAAGTTCACACACTTGATCAGTGCAAATATGAGGATATAGCCCACAATGCCATAATTTAACTGATATATTGGGATCATTTTCCCTTCCTCCCCCTAGGAGTGTTCTTTTAGACTTCCTAATCCTCCTTCCTTTCTACTTTCCCCTAATCTGACACTCCCAAATCAAAAGTTACTCAAGCAGCTTTGAGGCTCTCTCTCAATAGTGATTTAGTTCACAAGACAGAAAGGGTTTTTTGCTTCTATTTTTATGGGCATCCATGGAAACCAAAGTCTCATTAGAGTTTTAATCATTTTTGATAGTTTGATGGCAGGCTATTACATGAATATTACTCTCAGTGAAAGTACTCTAATCAAAAGTGATAATATTGCTAAATTTATCAATAAAAATACAACAAAAAAACCAAAAACCCTAATTAGTCTGTGTTATTTTTTACATAAAGAGGTGATGTTTTCCTCAGTCCCAGCAACTACTTTTGAGATATCATGTTCATAATCAACTCACGTTGAAGAACTGAACTCCCAGCCCTTCTATTTCCATTTTCTCTGTTTCTATTATCACCTTTTTTTTCTAATTCCTATCTGAACTCTCAGTTGACCATTTTCAAGGGTTTTTCTTCTCCACTATTCCACATTCCATAAATCAGGTAAGGAAAACCTTCCCACAGAACACTGCAGTGGCAGAGGGATGAGGAAGGAAGCAGCAGGAATTCCGCAGCCACTCCGTGGTCACTCCCTGAGAACCGCCAGGGCAGCGACCCCCGTTTGCTCGGAGGATGCAGAAACCACCCTCAGAGCAGGGGCGGACCCTGCAACGCCAAACCGGCACAGCCCTCGCGGTCCTGCTGGCGGCAGCCCGGGCACTGCGTGCGCTGTCACCCTGCCCTGGGGACAGCTCTGTGCAGTGTCCCCCTGTCCCGGGGACAGCTCTGTGCAGTG
>VZRO01006224.1:39115-75889 GCA_013397915.1 Daphoenositta chrysoptera
TTTTTTGTTACCAACAAACAGTTCTCAGATCCAACATTGTCTCATTTGACTTAATTTCATCCCAGACCATCTGCTTTAAAAGAATTCCTTGCAGTTCCCCAGGCTGGAGCACAACAATCAACATAACACAGGGGTCAGAAGGAATGGAAATAGTCCAGCTCTCACAGCCTTTTGGGGGAGTTCAGCCTGACCTTTGCACAGGTACCTTAAGGAACCAGGCAAGGGCGTGCCAGCTGAAAGAACCAGACTGGTTTTCTCCCCGGGCTGCCAGAGGTGAAAAGGAAGAAACACACATTTTTCTACTTGCAAATTTGCAGCACTTCAAAAAGAGCAACCTTCCTGCAGCTGTTTTGTAGTAGACCATGGGATGTTTAAACTCAGCTGCAGTTGGCCTTCTAATAAACCTGAACAGTTTGCTGCTTCACATAACTCAAAGCAAGAGATGTCAAATATTACATGCAACTACATTTTCCCTCTCCTCGTTCCCCTTGTTGTTGAGTCTTTTGCAGCAGCACCTTCAGGGCACCAACCTGTATCAGACCCCAGCTGCTTGAGGCACCACATACCTGCATTTAGAGATGCAATATTCGACTCAGAGATGGCTGTAAAGCACAGATAAAATTAAGTGTAGGTGAGCACTGGCAGAGAAAGAAGACACAGCTCTTACATCCCATGAAGAAGACACGTGAAATGTATTCATGCCCTATCAGGCTGTTGTTTTGGAGAGAAATGGGATCTGTCAAAAGCTGAAAGCAAGGAAACTGAGACATTAAATTATGTTCATTTCACTATTAAAATGCTAAGTAATATTTGTGTTGTCAGACCTTCTGCACTATGGAAAGGACCAATTTTAATTTTATGTGTGCAGGTTTTTGGCACACATATTTTCTTTGTTAACTGCAAAACTGGGGAGGATCTGAAGGAAACTGATTCTTCCTCCTCCTGCAGCCTGCCTGGCTGTTTAAATAAATACAGCCTGAGCAAAGCAGTGCTGTCATGTAGTAACATCTCCCCTCCAGGTTGTCCTGGCAGGGATGACTGCAGTGAGTGTGTCTGACACCTCCCTCACACTCTTTCATCTGAGTGTATTGCTGGATGTAAAATTAATAACACATGTACAGACTTACATATGTCAGCCTTCAGGAAGGTGCTGGAGTTAATGAGGACTGACAATGCCATAAATAAGAATAAAATTGAAGCACGACCTTTAGCCACTGCTGCTGTATTTACAGCATATTCTGACATAATTTCATGCCATTGATGTCGTCAGTGGTTATGAGTTAGGAAATGAAACAACACGATAAAGTTCCAAACAGGACGTGCCAGGTAACCATGGAGAAAGCTGTAGTTCTGGACAGTAACTGAGTTCTCATTTGAAATGCAACAATCATTACAGTTTAAGTGGGTTCCAGATTAGCAAACACAGGGAGAGATGAATCAATGAAAATATAAGAAAAAGTGATGTCAACAATAGAAACTCAGACTGTCAGGGGAAGCTGAGAAAAAGCTTCATGTCTCTGCAAACTAAATGAATATTTTTAAGAGGTTTGGGTTTGTGCTGTTTTGATATTTCCTTTCAAGCAATACTATATTAGACAAAGGCAGGAGACAAGATGAGAACGCTCAAAAATGCAGTTTCTACTTGACCTACATTGTTCCAATTGATCACAGACAATTATAGCTGTATTTCATCTGCTGTCCTGAAGCTGCCTCATATATTCTAATATATAACCCTCCAAATCTAACAGACAAGCACAGAGGTGCAGACACAAAACTGTAACTTTAATATACAGCAGGCTGCTGTCTTTGTGGTTGTATTGGATATTAAACACAGCTATTAGCTCTATTTTCTTTGAGAAAGGCTCAAAAGATTACATTTCTTCAGTACATCAAAGAAAGGGGGTTGGGGGGGGGGAATGCAGGAAAAAAGAAAAATCATCAACTAAAAAGGAGAGGAAGTAACAGAGAGCAGCAAAGGGATCCCTTCCTATCAGGTCCCACCACACCCAGGATCATCAACCACAGCTCTTCGTGAATTTTCTTGCTCAGAGTAATAGTGAAAATCTACATTATTCCTTTGTTTCAAAGTCGTGAGACTTAAAGAGACTTTTAATTGTTAAAATAATTATAATCATGATCTTCAATGGTGCCTTAATTCATTAGCTTTTTTCCTCTTACTGTCCTCCACCACCCATACTAAAGTGACCAGAAAGTGATTTAAAAACAAGAAAAAGGGTTTTTTTTCAAATGATCATTCAGTTTCTGAACTCTAATTTCCAGTCTTTGACTAAAAGGGACAAAACAAACCACATTCTGGGATTCTTCAACAACTGTGTTTGTCAATACAGTAGCCCCTACTGCTCGTATCTGAAAGTTCTCGATATATCGAGATCCAGAGGGATGTTTTACAGGATTAACAGGGAGAATGGCTTCCCACTGCCAGAGGGCAGGGCTGGGTGGGATATTGGGAAGGAATTGTTCCCTGGGAGGGTGGGCAGGCCCTGGCACAGGGTGCCCACAGCAGCTGTGGCTGCCCCTGGATCCCTGGCAGTGCCCAAGGCCAGGCTGGACATTGGGGCTGGGAGCAGCCTGGGACAGTGAAAGGTGTCCCTGCCATGGCAGGGGTGGCACTGGTCCCTGGTCTGTAAGGTCCCTCCCAACCCAAACCAGTCTGGGACTTGGTGTTACTCAAATAGAAACAGAATAAATGTTTTCAGGTATCTCCACAGCTGACTGAGCAGGCCCACAGACCAAGTGTTCACTTATCTCTCACCTAACTGACAATCCAGGTACTAAAAGATTAAATATTGTTAACCTAGAGCCAATGATCTGGTTTCCTTCAGTGAAACCAACCCTTCAATATTTTCAGAGTTCCAGGATGTACCACACATGCTAAAGTGCTGCTTTTCCAACAAACCATTTACCCACTGTTTCCCCCACCTTGACTCAGCATCTTGAGGTTTCAACTCAGCAGCTTCAATAGATTGGTTGAAAAAGCACAAACGTGTGTTCTGAGGAGTCTTGCTGTACTCAAAAGGCTGACTGAGAGCACGGTGCCAGCACTGTGGCAGCCACTGTTCAGACACAGCCCATGCTCTGATGGGTTCATAATCCAACCAGACATGCCAAACCAAGTGTGAGGAAGGGACGTGCTCAAGGACACAGAGCAGAGAATCAGCAGAAGAGCAGGGAGAATGCAGGTCTTTGTCAGCACAGTGCCCTACTCAGTAGATCATACTGGAAATTTTAAAAAATAATATTATGAATCTGCAATTGTAATAATTCCTTCCCTTTTAATCAGTGTCTACAGAGAAATCACTGTGCAATCTTCCTGACACACACAAAAGCTCATTTACTTAAAACAACAAGACTTATCCCAAAGGAAAATACTCTAGAGAGGTCTGATTCCCCAGAACAAACTGTTAAGCAGGTCTTAATTCAAGAGCAAACAAAAATGTCTTGAAACTTGGAGTGTTGATCAAAAAAATCTGTGCTATCAGTAAAGCCTAACTGAAAAGCAGGAAAATTATATTTCATAATAATTATTGAAACAGGCATGGGCACACCCTTCCTGTCAAATTGTGCTCTGAGTATACATGCTGAACCTCATATACTGAATAATATACATTGTTATTAATGATACTTGGGACCAGGATCTGTTGTTTCCAATTTTGTTTTTAATGGACCTCAAGGATTTAGGTTTTCCTCAAATCACATGGCCTGTGATTATTGAAGCAACCTGCATCTAAAACTCAACTGATCTCCGACCAGGTATCAAAATACCCCTCCTTGAAATGTGGGAGGCATCACAAACCCACCCGAGCCAGCAGAAAGCTCTTTGTGCCCTTTTGGTTTTGTTCCCCTAATTTTGAGGTTTGTTTCTGCAGAGATTTGTAATTATTGTGCTCCCTCTTTTGTCTTAAATGCTGTAAACTGGCTCACAGGTGGATTACCCAACAGCTTCCCTGGCTATGAGGATATCCATCTGGAACTGGAAAAACCCTCAGAATCACGTTGGATTTCTTGGTTGTTTCTCAGCGTTGCAATAACAAACAGCAGTGTAATGCAGAGGTGCAACAACACACAGACCTTGCCCCACGCAAACACCACTGGCTTTGAGGGAGAAAAATGTAGTTCTCATTACTCGCTCCAGACTATGGACTAAAATCTGTGTTTACAGCCTGCCTTCATCAGCGAGGGACAGAGAGAGGTCACAGCTGTTTGCATGGCACTGCTCATGATGGAGCCTTTTGAAGATGAAACCACAGAGCCGCCTGTCAATTTAGTCTTTTCCCTACTATCAGCCAGGAGCAGTCAGTCTGCAGCTCCGAGGAAGAAAGCAGACCAAAGAGTCTTTAAAATACCTTTTTCACATCACTACACAAAAATCAAATACCGTGTGCTTGCTGCATGTTTGACATGAGTTCTTAAGTTCACTGAATTCAAAATTCAGAAGTACAAAACTTGGTGACTGTTGCCACACGTGTTTTTCCCCACTTCAAATTTAATGAACACAAGAGCTTTGTTTTCTTCCCAGTGCACACAAGAGCAAAATAAGTCCTCTGGATGCAGACAAACAACTACTGAACAGTGCTTTGAAAGTTGAACAGGATTAGGGCTCTGAAGTATCAAATAATGGAATGTAGTATACTGAATTAATCCTAATATTGGACTATAAAATGCAGACAATTGGACTCTCAACCTGGCAAACCATTAAGCTCAATTGAAATAAATTGTATTTTAAAATATACCTAAAATCTGGGGGTTTCTCTTGTTTTGGATTTTTGAGTGAAGGATTTCACTAAATAAACACATCCATTAAACACCTTTTCCATATAACCAACTACTATGCTAAAAGGTTCCAATAGCCAATCCATTTCTCTATTCCTGTATGATTTTATAATTTCATACATTGTCTTTTGTGTCAAGAAAGCTGCTGCTTTTATTTTCCATTAGTCTCTGCTAAGAGTTCAGACCATCCTTTAATCCACCTTTAACAACTCACGCCGTGTTTGTTCCAATTTAGCTTTCACAGAACTTACCCTGATTTTACTGATGGAGCATTATTATTAAAAACTCCTTCTCTTTATTAGAATAATAAAGAATCTTGCAATTAAATGCCCATTTTACTACTCACCCATCAAACCCCTAATTGTTGTAAAAGACATTTTAGTGAAAAAAGTGTTCTTTGAGTGTTTAAAGGCAATTTAGTGTACTGGCAAGAACATTTCACATTAAACACAGGTTGGAAATACCAAGTGGGAACGAGCTGTAGATTGACCAAATGGAATGAGGCCTTTGCTGATTTAACTCTGCTTCTTACACAGAATAAAATAAAACTCTTGTACAAACACACACAGCTGGAGAGGAAAAGAGAGAAAGTGAATATTCTACAATTATCACCAACCCCTTATTCTGCTCTTGCAAGTAATGCTTATGAAATCGGCGGATTTATTAACTACAGTAAATTGGGATTAATATCACACCTGGGGGGCACCAAATGCACACAAGCACTGGCTAAAAGAAAAAAAAACTCCTTCAAGAGATATATTTGGCTGTGGTTTTACTAAAAATCTGGATTACAGTTAAGAAGCTTATATCATCAGGAGAGAGTCTGCAGACAAGTTTATGGTTTTGCTTAGAAACTTCGATTAAAAATAACTGCAGCTAAGAAGTGTCCAACATCCAAAAAACGTTACAAATTTCAGTACTTATCAGTATCTAGCAGCCAAAACATAAGAAGGGAGATGAGATGATCCTAAACTATATTGCTTCATTCACTTATCAGAAAAAAATTAATCCAGCAGGAATTCATGACGATTTCTAAGGACTTCCAAAGATTAAATCATTCAGGTCAGAGGGGAACCCCAAATCCAAAAGCTGGGTCAGAACGAGTAGATCTTTGAAACCTGCCACAAGGGACTCCAAACCCTTCCTAGGCAACTTCTTCCAATGATTTTTTTTTTTTTTTTTTTATGTTCCTTTTCCAGTTTTGGCCAATCTCTCATCCTCCCACTTTACCCCTCAGAACAGAGCCCAGCTCCATCTCCTCAGTGACTCCCACATACAGTTCCAAACCCAGTTCTCTGCCAGCCTCTGCCCATGGTTCGTGTGTCTCAGTCCCCTTGGTGGCCCCTCCTCTGGGCTCACTCCAGGTTATCCAGGCTTCTCCCATCCTGCAGCCACCCCACTCCACACACGGTGTTCCAGGTTATCCACACTTCTCCCATCCTGCAGCCACCCCACACCACACACGGTGTTCCAGGTTGGCTCCAGTGAGCAGGAGGTGGATCCTGATTTCCCTGCAGGAATCCTGGTTTCCCTGCAGGAATCCTGGTTTTCCCTCAGGCTGTGCTTGAGCAGATGGAGCACAGGACACAGCTCAGCCCTCTTGGCACTGCCAGGGCCCACAGCTGCCCCCTGCTCTGCCCACCAGAACCCCCAGCTGGCACCTCAGCACCGTTCAGCCCATTGCAGCAGCAGCAATTGGCATCTGCCCTGTAAATCTCCATGAGAGACTTATTCCTCCTGCTCCTTTCTCGATCCCCCAAAGGAGCCCTCGAGCTCATTACCTGCACCCCAGCTGGGTGTCGTGCAGTGACATCACATCCACAGGAGGCATTCCATCCCCTCCTCCAGATGGACAAAGACACCAAACCTCACAGCTCCACGAGGGACCTCAGAGGGCTCCATTTGGAACATCTTCCAGGTATCCGCAGCAAAAGTAATGGGAAGTGGACAGCAGAGTTTTTTTTTTCACTTCAATCTTGTTTAACAGATTTCACTAAGGTGCACTTTTTTGGTTAATGCTAAACCAAGCTTTTTCAATTTAATAATAGATTAATGAATAACACACTGTCTCGGGTCAGTCCAATATGTAGGAATGAAATTAATTTTACCAGGTGGAACCAACAGGGGTCTGTTTCACAGCACAAAATGCCAGTACAGAGGCAGGGATGGCAGCGAGTTCCACGATCATTTCAAGACAGATTAGAGCACTGGGGCACACACTGTCCTCTGTAAATAACAGCTGCCACTATCACTGCCCTTATTCAAATGTGCTAATTACATCCTGTTATCAAATGATGATGCAATTAACGAGGGGCACCATTTCTCTTACACTTCATGCTCCTTTGGTGACCTAAAAGAACAAATTTCCTGCTTCTTAAATTTCCAAAGTCATGAAATACAAAGGTTCCTCCAAGCATTGCCAAGACTTACGGCTTCTTCTTGCCCAAGACACTGCAGATCACCCAGGCCTCAAGGTTAAGTAAATGTAGCAATTTATCAGAGACATCATACACATCTTGAAATATTTTTCTCAAATTCAGAAGATGACATAATTTGGAGGATGCAGTCTCTTTCACACGACATTTTCCTAGGGTTTCAAATCCTATAAATCACAGCAACTTCCTTCATTTGAGAAGATTTTACATGGCAATTTTGCTTTGCACGTTAAGAATGGTTTATTTGTGAACTTGTCAAAGGTAACTGCTGCTGCTTCTGACTTTTTCCAGGAAGTCTGCCTAGTTTTCATGCTCATTAACACTGCAGCCTCACAGACCTTTGTGATACTCAGGATAATTAATTCCCAAGAGAGTTTCCTTCAAGCATTAAGGTGGAAACTTGGAGCTCTTAAGGGAAAGACACCTGTGGCCCTCAGACTTCTGAAATAAGTAAAAGACAAATCTAACAGCCTTCCTTTCCATTAGCTCTACTTCCAGCAAGAACTGGTAAGCAGTTCCTCAACATTTGACAGCTGGACCAAAACAGTGGCTTAATACACAAAAATAATTGTGAGAGAAAAAAAACATCTACTGGCACATTGGTAGATACCAAACATACCTCAATATACTGCAAATACACAGTAACAAAAGCACCACAGCAATACTGGGCATATTCACACTTTTGGATGTGCTCCCACCTTACCAGATTCAAATAAAGCTGAAGTAATGAAAATCCACTCAGCACTGAGAGCTCCAGCTGAGACTGAGCAGAGGTGAACTTTCAAAGCTCTCGAGAGCCCAGGATCTGATCCCTGGGCACCTGCACTACATTATTTACAACCAGCACTTCATCTCACATTTCCAAAATTTCAAATAAAGAACTTAATGAACATTACAGAAAAAGGTAAGTTAATTCAATACCAACATGGCTAACCAGGTGAATACTTTTTTTTAACGCCTCAGCCTACATAAAATGCAAGTTCTTTCTTCTGCAGTAGTGTCAACATCCAATACTAGGGCAAAAGCCTTAAAGCCTAACTTGCCACCACTGCTTGAAGAGACAAAGGCCCCAAGAAGCCCCAGCCTAAGAAACCAATTGGCATCCACATCACCTGGCAAGTCCCACTGTGTCCCTGTCCTGCAGGTTGCTAGCCCACAGCAGCAGGGAGCTCACATAACCTTGGGACAGCTCTGTCACCTGCTGGAACCTGCTGGTGCTCTCCGACACCTCAGCAGGCCCTAAAGGCAGAAATCCTCTGCACGCTCAGTGCTGATGTTCAGAACCAGAGAAACAGGCCCTGAGCAGCTTCTAACTGAAAGAGAAATGATGAGTCAAGGATCAAAAAACAAAAAGGCTATTGACAAAAAGAAGTCAAGCAAGATTAAACCCTTTGCCCAAGATCAGACAGGCATTTAGTGGCAAGAGCCAAGTGCTTCCTGAATCCAGTCCAATCTCAGAACACAAAGAATCTTTGCATTCTACTTTGTCACATTATTTTTCCCCCCATATAAAGCTAATATATTCCCTAAAAGAAACAAATCCCTATTGTCTCTAAGAACCCTGCTACTGGGACACCCCCAGGCCTCACACCTGCAGCCACCACACAGGTGCTACACTTCCAAATGGAACCAGTGTTCCCAGTAGCCACACATTCTGCAGGACCTTATTTCCCAGTTATCCAACAGAGTTATCACATGCCATTCTGGTTTCAAAATATTATTCAAACGTGGAAATTTATAATGTTACATTCATCCATTATATAATTTTTCCAACATTAAAAAAAGGCAACACCAAGAACAGACCTGCCCAGCAAAACAACCGCAGNGGCCTCACACCTGCAGCCACCACACAGGTGCTACACTTCCAAATGGAACCAGGGCTCCCAGTAGCCACACGTTCTGCGGGACCTTATTTCCCAGTTATCCAACAGAGTTATCACATGCTGTTCTGGTTTCAAAATACTATTCAAACGTGGAAATTTATAATATTACATTCATCCATTATATAATTTTTCTGACATTAAAAAAAAGGTAACACCAAGGACAGACCTGCCCAGCAAAACAACCACAGTGGAATCCTGCAGGAACACTAACCCAGTGAGATTTTCCATAGATAAATAAGGAATTTCTGCGTGCAAATACCTTGTTTCTTAGGGCCAGCAGCAAGCACCTCCACAACCTGGTGGCTTCCACAGGAGCTCCACAGCTCTGAGGGAGGCTGAGAGCCTGAAATGGGCTCGGTGCTCCCTATCCAGAGCCTTGGGGCACCTGGAGCTAATCCTGCCTGAGTGGAAGCACCCGTGGGCCCATTGCCCAAACCCTGCAGCTGGTAGGATTCATTCCCTGGGAGAACTCACACCCTGGTAGGACTCACTCATTCCCTGGGAGGATTCACTCCCTGGGAGGAGGGAGCCTGGCCAGCACAACCACCCCAAACTCAGCCCCCGTGTCAGGAGCGGGGCTCGTGGCACCTCAGCTCCCCTGGCAGGGCCCCGGGGCTCAGCCAGGAGTGACAGACCCCCTCAGCCAGCGGTGCCAGGGCCCTGCAGGGACACCTGGACACGGAGCTGTTCCCCACCAGGAGCAGCCTGCCGGGCTCTGGCCGAGGCTGACTGCAGGACAAAGCCTCCAGCTGCACCAGGGGAGCCTTGGGTCGGCCCTTACGCAGAGTTTCCTCCCAGAGGAGGTGTTAGATGTTGGAAAGGGCTGCCCGGGCGGCGCAGTCACCGCTGTGGGAGATGGTTACGGGGCCTGGGCCTGGCCCTCAGGGCTGGCTGCCACCCTGGGGAGGGGTCACAGGTTGGACTCGGTGATCCACAGGGCTCTTCCAGCCCAGCTGATTCTGTCTATGGTGCCTGATCATCCCAGTTGATTTCTACAATTAAATGACAGCATTTTGGGATGAGGGGAGAGTAGAGACTGATTTACCTCAGCTGCAGGAAGGCTTTTAGCACTGCCTCCCCTTCCACGGGGTCCCTGTACCCAGACAGGACCTTCCAGGCAGGGTGGGTAGGTAGATGACTAACTCGAGATATATATATTTTTTTTAGTCTAATTGGATAATCAGGCCTAGGTGACCAACATTACAGCAGTTAACACCCTGCTGGGCCCTGCCAGGCCCATCTTCTCCTTGGCAAACCCTAATTGTGAAGCAGAAGCAAACTGAACTCCACACTTGCTTCAAGCAGGGCTCCATCTCTCACCATGCTCAAGTGTTACTTGGTCTGCAGGATCATGTTACTACATACAGGGAAATAATTTCCTTTTCAATCAAAATAAACATTACATGGTAGAGTATTAAGAAACACAGCACGGTACAAAGCAGTAAATTTACAATAATACATTTTGTCTGAGCAAAACAATGATGACAAAAAGCTCCAAACAATTTATACTTCCCAAGAAAGCACAGAAAATTTATAGAAACATAATTCAATCTTACTCCCTTACTTGAATAAATAAGAGATTAGTTGATGTCTAAATTAGTATAAAAATTGTTTTCATAATAATAAACCTATCTCCCACCAAAAAGCCTCTGAAATACACTTCAATAAAAGTTCTGTACAGATTATAATAACTGATTATGTAAAAGCTTCATAGCACAGAAATGGATAAATAAGAAATTAGTCACATTGGTCAGAACCACCAACACCAAAAGAAGCAGGCTAAAGATGATAATGGAAAATAATAACAGGGTTAAGACCTCTTATTTTAAAGTTATACAGAGAGTAAGAAAAGCTGCTCAGTGAAATAAGTTTACTAGCACAATTAGAGGCATTTGGGGAAAGATTACATGATTATGGAGAATTATCTTTAGCATGTAATGGCTTGGTTCTGGGGAATATAGACAAGTTTAAGGTTGGTCCTTCTAGTCCTAACATGTATGTAGACCTGCAGATAAGTAATTTGCTTACCCCTTTTAAATCTCCTATTACATTCAAAACACATATTTTGGGATACAAGGACTGTGTAGTGGGCAACACATTCATTAATATAATGAGTTAGACTGCTTTAAAAACAGCCAGCACACACACCCAACCAAGCAGCAAGTCACTGAGACAGAGTGGGGTGCTCATAGTTTAATCCTGGAGTAAATCCAGCAACACTAACAGACCTTTCCCACAACGATATTTGTGATAGTTATTACAATATTTGTTAATTAAACACACCAGCAATGGATCCAACAAGATGGCATGAGAATCAAAACTCCAAACGTTTTGATTTTTTTCCTAAATGTAAAAGGGGAAAAGTAAGACATCTCTGGTTCCATAATGAAAGATGTAAATCATTTCAGCTGGAGTCTTGGATTGCAGGTTTAGGCACAATTTCTGTCGAGTGCCTTTACTCTCCAGCTCTGAGGGGCACAGAACTCTCAGCACACAGCCAGCAGTCCAGGACTGCCACATACCCCAGCCGGGGACCTGGGCTGTGAATCCTTAGACACAGGAGCATGGAAAGTCCAGAACTGTACCTGTCAGAGCTTGTGCAAGGCCAGGAGCTGGGATTCCCTGCAGGAGCAGCTCAGCAGAAGGCAGGAAGCCTTCCCTTGCTCACAGGCAAGATGCCACTGATCAGACACTCAGCAATATTTTGTAACGTCAAAAGGCAGCGCCTCGTGGCTCCTGAGCATACTCAAATTCAAACCTGAGACGAAAAATAAACCCCAGTGCACTTCCAAACCTCAATTTATATGACTCCATAAACAGAAATCTCTCTAGAGGCCTTGGCTTTTAAAGAATACACACCAGAAGCAAAGCTGGAAAAGCAGCAGTACATCTTAAATGCACAACTTACTGTGCCTGTCAAGTGACAGTCCCAGCACAGCACTGCAGAGCTTGTCTGGGAAACAGGGAACAACCACACACAGCCACTTCCAGGCTGGACACAGACAGTGCCATTGATTTTATTCCCTTGGAAAGGCTGGATATATGAGCCTTAGACTTCACTCTCTGGATTGAATGCAGGATGCATTTAATATTCTAGAACGAAAATAATAACTTACAGCAGACAAGCGGTGTGAGCAGTCAGAAAGGTGGCCTGGTTAGAAGAGGGATAAAAAAAATAAATAATTACAGCACAAAAGGAAATGCCTGCCAGCCTGGAAAGGAGGAGCACCCTCGTAAAGTGTAGCTGGGGTACCTGCAAACTGGAGACATCCTAACATACTACTGGGGAGTGGAAAAAAAAAACCCAAAAAAACTCAGAAAAACCTCAACAAACAAACAAAAAAAGCTCTAGGATCTTACTGTCTGGAAAAGGAGAAACAGCCTGGGCAAACAGCAAGTGTCTAGGAGTGAAATCAGTATGAAGAGAGCAGAGCAAGAATAAAAGAAAACAAACTGTTTACTAAAATAAGTGAAAAATATGAAGTCAGTGGGATCTCCTAGGACCTGGTTTTTCCCCTGCAGCTGGACACATAGGCAGGAGCTGGACTTATGGAAGGCAGCGTGGGGATTTTGTACATCCATATGCACACACCACAGTTATTTAACCTTCAGAGCTTTCTGTGCTCTCCTACACAGAGCGAGCACTCTTGAGAAGGAAGAAATCAAATCCAAAAGCCCTTCACAGAGATAGAAAGTTCTGTATATTATTTCAAGCCTACTTGGAATAGCTGATACTCCTCTTGAACAAGGACATTTTAACTACTTTAACAGGGTGAGAGATTTGAGTGTACTTCAGCAGAATTAGAACAATTATGTGCATTAGACTTCTATGGGAGCTTAAAGCACTTCATTGGGATAAAGAAGAATTTAAGTGCTATGAACTATAGACCAGTTAAAAAATGGATCATTTGATAAGGATTTAAACTAAGTTAATGGATACTGTAGCAATTATCTACGGAGCGAATTGCTAGAAACAGATTCTGACAATAATCTTCTTTTCATGAATTCATGAGAAAAGATATTGCTACCGTGTACTGTCCACACTTTGCAACTTGGTGAACTATTTCTTCCAAAACCAGAATTAAATTAGCACAGATCCACCTCATACATCTAATGCAGCTTAGGTGGTTCCTAGTTCTCTGATCATCCCCACAGTGGCAGCATTTATTAAGTGACATCATTAGCAGGAATGTGCCAATGTTCTTCCTCAGCCAAATTTCACTGCACAAATCACTTCAGCATGAACAAAGAACAGATGAGAGGGGAAAATTAATTAGTTCAGTGCCTTGTTCTCTCTCCTGCATACACACAGCAGCTATAACCTGCACACACAAGGCTATACAGGGAGATTTCTCCGGGTTTTTCTTTCCTTTAAAGCACACAGGTCCTTCCCACAGCTTCTGAATGTGTCACCTCTTCATGTCTGTTTTTCCTGCTATGGCTCTGTGCATGAAAGGGCTGCGAGCTGCTCAGAGCTGAGCTGGATGCTGATCAAAAGAGAGGGCGAGCGAGGGGGCAATTTGCTGCTGGAGCTCCTCTGGCCCCAGGTGAAGGCTTTGTGCAGAATAACATCCCTCTATTAGTCACTGGGTCTGTGGAGAGGATAATCTGCTCCTCAATATTCTCCTCATTGCTCACAAAGCCTGGCAGAGAAAAGTGCTGGTGCTCTCAGGCCAGGGCAGGCAAAGGGCCTGGTGTCTTTAGAGGGACAATGACCTGGAATTGCACTCCCTGGTGGGGACGTGCATGGTGAGAGAGCTCTGTTAAGCGTGACCTCACTCACTTTTACATGCTCACCTCAAGACATTTTACGGGTCTTTGTTTTCAGAAGACACTGAACCCTCCCATCTAAAAATCACACCTCTATTGCATCTCAAATCGGGCACCCAAGGAGTTGGGTGACAACAACATCAACAAAAAAATCTGGTTTTTAGGAAATCCTTAGCCTAAAATTTCCAGTCAAGGCTTCCAAGTTACATTTCCAGCCAATATCAAACAACATGAAAAACATGTGCAACGTGGCATAGAAAAACATTTCTGGTTTATAAATCTAGCTATGGTTGTTGCCATGAAATAGTGGGTAAACCACGTTGCTGCTATTTCACAACCACAAGACAGAATGCTACAAAAACCTCAGTCATCCCACCTTCCCAAAGAGCAATATCCATGTGGTCCTCTCAGAGGCACCTGCTTTAAACACATTTTGGGGGAGATGTTTTTAAACAAGAAATATATTGAATTCTGTATGTTGAACACATTTAGTGAAAGCCACATAAGTGTATTTAAATCCAAACCTTTCTTATTTGGTTAACATTATTTAATTATTCTCAGAGCTTATACCTGCCCTTATGGTTTTGTGGTGTAGAACTGAGCTGAGAATCTTGCAGTTTGAGTGTAATGAAGTAAGCACAAAACCAATAAGTGCTTTGTGAAATGAAGAACTTGAGTGAAAACATTTACATTTCTTCTTACATTACCAGCCAACTAACCTGTGCCAGCTTTATACACACTTGCCTAATATGTTTTAGATTTTAGAGCAAAAGCAGCAGCTTCATTTGTCCTTGTCTCATCTGAATCACACTCACAGCATTACCCAGAATATCACCCCTGTGTCTCTCTAGTCTGTTTTTGTTACCACACCAGGCTAGGATCATTAAATCACAGAAACATTTCATTTGGGAAACACCTTTAAGGATAGAATCCTAGAATCCTTAGGGTTGGGAAATCCCTCTAAGATCATCGAGTCCAACCATGAACCCATCACTGCCAGGTCCACCACTGGACCATGTCCCCAAGTGGCTACACAAATATAAATAAATATACACTGCCAAATCCACCCTGAATATGTTCAGCTACATTGACTTCCTTCAACATGGAACAGGGAAGCACCACAAGACATTTACACTAACCTTCCACTTCAACAAGAATAAAATAAAACTGATTAGCCCTTAATTAACAGCTCAGAAAATGCTTTTAATGTCATGTGGCACATGCATCTTAATTATCTGACTGCTCCATCACTGTTTGCATGAGGAAAAAGGCATCTGCAAATTTTGAGCTGCTTTTCATTCCTTCTTCTTTCCATTTTTAAAGTAACAGAAACGGATTCCAGTTTTGTAGTGATTGAGACAGCTGCATTTGAAAGGGGTCTATGTATTTTAGAACTTTTACTGGAGTCAGCTGTGGTTAAAAGCTTTAATACTTTTGAGAATTTATCCCAAATCATTCCAGTTTCAACTTTCAACGTACTACAGAGTCTGACAGGTTTGGCTCTCCACCCAGGGTTAGTTATAAGTTACAGACAGTTTTCATAATGCACTTGGCTCTTATTTTAAATTGTTACTGGCTGTAAATGCAGACCTGGAATGAAATAGTCACATCTTGGACAGCTCACTCTTATCAAGATTTCTTGACAGTTTCAATACTTGAAGAACATTTTCCACAAAAAGCAAGGACTGGCCATTTCCCTCCCTGTAACTTCTATTATGGATCCGCTCTTGGAACAAAAAAAACGTTTCAAGAGTAAAAATATAAGCCAAAATTCAGCTACACAAATATAAATAAATATAAATAAATAAATAAAAATATAAGCCAAAATAAGCTACACATATGCAAACCCCACTAAAGTTGACAAAAAAATACACTGTATTGCATCTCTCATGCTAATGGTTGATGTAACTGAAGGTACAGAAGAAAATAATAAATATATTTCTCTGGTTTTGTCAGCTGCAAACAAAAACAAACACTGCTGTTGCCCATTCAGGTCAAAAGACAAAACATAATCAATATCTGCATCCCAAAAGAATAGAGACTATCCTGTGTTTGTGGTGCTCCAAAGGAACAGTCTTTTCCAGGGACTGTTTCTCTACATAAGGAAAATACCTGCATAGGAAATGTGATCTCCAGCACATCATCTTGATGTACAAAATTCAGTGGGAAGGTTGTTAATAGGGAATACTGTTTTCTTAATGGTTTTCTTAATATTTTCATTCCGAACCCTCTTTCCATTTTCTGCCCAAGGTGAATCTCATCACAGTGATGCTTTTTGAAATGCTAACAGCATCATAAGTAACCTAGAACATTGCATTTCTTAACTTCAGTTGAGTCCAAAGAAATAAAGAAGTTAGAGAAGCAGAAATTTGTGCCAAATTAGGTGCAATTCACTGCACCCAGAGAAGGAAAGCATAAGCATCCAAATTTTACATCTCCAGAGGCTCCATGTAGAAGAGAAAGAGATTACATTGCACTGATATGTTTTTAAAAAGTGATTCTTTTACATGGCATTACTTAGGCTATACTTATTTTAAGTTATGCTACTAGTGGTACTTTTCATACAGTTATTTTGGATCCTAACAATGCCAAAACGTATTACCCAAGCCAAATCTGTTGATTTTTAATTTTCCGTCACATTCATATTTGGCATCTTTCACATTTTACTTAACATTTCCTCTTTGAAATCACTGGAGTTCATCCATTAAAAATCTGCAAGGAGAAAAGCAAGCCTGTAGAATAACAGGGAATTAATTATACACACAGCACACACATACACACAATTAAAATCTCCTTATTTTCCATTCAAAGAAATGGGAAACCTGCAATATTCCAAATTCCACCCCACAATAACTTTCAAAAACTCATCCATTCTCTTTGAGAACTCTTGTGAATTATACTGTCCCATGTTCACTTTTGCAGAAATCAGGGCTAACAAGATGAAAGCCTTGTTCTGTCAGCTTTACTTGGCACTGAACAACGGGGCAAAGCACCTCGGCCACCTTCTGCTGCTCCCAGGCCACGCACAAAATTCCCTCTGTGCAGCTGTGCTGCTTCATGCAGCCTAAAATCACCAAACCCAGGATTGAAGCGCTGCACTTCTCTCCAGATGATGGTAGGTACAGAGCCTTGCCAGGCTCCAAAATAAACCCAATTATCTGTGCATTGCCCCAGCTGAACTCTCTCAGCTCCCAGGAACACAAGCAGCAGCGCCAGGTAGCCGAGTATTCAGATCATGTCATCTTCCAAGACTTAAAAAGAAAATAATTATCCTCTAGTAATTGAAAATACAAAATGAGGTTTAACATCGTGTTCTGATCTTTTTATTTCATGCTGTGAGAGGATTAATTTACTGAAAATGGAAAGTGCTCCCAGACTGCTGTACCTGGCCCGATGTGGCCCTCACAATCAGAGCTGAGATGGTGTTTGGGGAGTCTGGCACAGTTTGGGGAGCCGGGCACACTTTGGGAGCCTGGCACAGTTTGGGGAGCCTGGCACAGTTTGGAAAGCCAGGAACAGTTTGGGGAGCAGGGCACAGTTTGGGGAGCCGGGCACAGTTTGGGGGGCCTGGCACACTTTGGGGAGCCTGGTACAGTTTGGGGAGGCAGGCACAGTTTGGGGAGCCGGGCACAGTTTGGGACCCTGGCACAGTTTGGGAGCCAGGCACAGTTTTGGGAGCTGGGCACAGTTTGGGGAGCCNCCCACAATAACTTTCAAAAACTCATCCATTCTCTTTGAGAACTCTTGTGAATTATACTGTCCCATGTTCACTTTTGCAGAAATCAGGGCTAACAAGATGAAAGCCTTGTTCTGTCAGCTTTACTTGGCACTGAACAACGGGGCAAAGCACCTCGGCCACCTTCTGCTGCTCCCAGGCCACGCACAAAATTCCCTCTGTGCAGCTGTGCTGCTTCATGCAGCCTAAAATCACCAAACCCAGGATTGAAGCACTGTACTTCTCTCCAGATGATGGTAGGTACAGAGCCTTGCCAGGCTGCAAAATAAACCCAATTATCTGTGCATTGCCCCAGCTGAACTCTCTCAGCTCCCAGGAACACAAGCAGCAGCGCCAGGTAGCCGAGTATTCAGATCATGTCATCTTCCAAGACTTAAAAAGAAAATAATTATCCTCTAGTAATTGAAAATACAAAATGAGGTTTAACATCGTGTTCTGATCTTTTTATTTCATGCTGTGAGAGGATTAATTTACTGAAAATGGAAAGTGCTCCCAGACTGCTGTACCTGGCCTGATGTGGCCATCACAATCAGAGCCGAGCTGGTGTTTGGGGAGCCTGGCACATTTTGGGGATGCAGGCACATTTTGGGGAGCCGGGCACATTTTGGGGAGCCGGGCACAGTTTGGGGAGCCTGGCACAGTTTGGGAGCCTGGCACAGTTTGGGAGCCGGGCACGGGCTGCAGCCCTGACCCGTTTCCCTGCACACGGGCTCAGTCCAGGCTTGCCCATCGTGCCTGCACCGCTCTGTTCCGGCCACTCGCTCCCCCTGTGTCTGTTAATTATTCTGAGCTCCAGGATAACGAGCCAAGGCTCTTCAGGAGACACTTCACATTTTCCTGAGGTGCTTTTCCAAATCAACAAGATTTCTGTTTGCCATTATCCAACTGCCAAAGAGAAAATCTTTTCCCTTCCCTGCAGAAATTCAAGATTATCCCTTAGCTAAGGTTCTTGTAAGCCCATGGTTAGGTTTAGACAAGACTCTGTTTGCCAAAGCTCTTGGGGAGATTCTGCTTTTACTATTACTTAGACCAAGTAATTTATTATTACTTAGTCCAGTGTCCTCATAAACCTCTTTTTTCAGGTCTTTTTTAGCCCAGCAATTCATTGGCTTTCCAATTCACAGAAAACTCTCAGCAGCCCCTTCCCAAGCTCCAGGAAGGATCTTTCTGTCACCTCTGAGGCAGCAATTTGTGTTTGGTCCTTGCTCTGTGGCAATGACACCTCCAGATTCTCCTATTTCACCACATAACCCCAAGTGGCTGTAGTTGCTCTCAAGGGCAAAAGAAAACTCTCTGTTCTCCAGAAAGAATAACATTTACTTCTAACCCATTAACCACTCTAGTGCAAAATAAACACACAAATCAAATACCATCCATCACATAAGTAAATCAAAAGTAGTTTGGGGCGATTTCAGTGAATTATAATTAGTTATGCAATGTTGTTAAATCAAAAGTAAACAGGAGAAACCTTGACTTGTAATGAGGCATGAGTCCTAAGTAACATATACAAAAATATGTAGCAGCCCAAGCTGACAAGATGTCTTCAGTATTTTTATTTCATTCTTTCACTTTACAAAGCTTTGCAAATGTTTGTTATGTGCATCTCTACATCTTACGTGCCTTCAGTATCTTTCAAGCCTGACATTAACTCTTTTAGGATTTGTAATTAATCTTAGTCATGCCGACTTTCTAGAAGAAGCTTCTACACTTTCTGAATTCAAATGTTGTCTGCAAAATGGTTTTCTGACTCTTGAAAAAATATTTCCTAGCTACCTTTTCAGGAATCAGGGTTGTCACTCCAAAGCTGTTGGGTGAAAATGTCAGAATCGCTGTCTTTTTCAAAGTTGTCCAAATCACAAACCAAGCTGTAAACCTAAAGAAACCTGCTGGAATCTCAACAAAGGTTCTTCAACACCAAAACTTTTCTGAAAAACAATGTTTTTTTAACAAGCCAGCATTTACAAATGCAATCATGTCTCACCAAAACATTCCCAGGAGCCCCAAAAGCCTGACACGGCTCTTGGGCTCAGCCTGAGGCAAAGCAGAGTCTGCAGCTCATGGTGAGTTCTCTGTGTGCACTGGCCTTTCTGCCTTGAGTTAACAGGGACTTATTATGTGTGTTTTAAAATAAATAAATAAATCCATCTTTTTTTATAATTATCGACTTGCTCAGAGTGTTTATCCACATGAAACATTAAATCTCACAGAGCTTAATACCTCTCTGAAAGAATTTCCACATGTAATAAAAAATATACAATAATATAATAATATGTAATAATGGTAATAAAATGAAAATAAAAATTATTCTAATATAATAAATATATAATAATAGTAATAAAAAATAGTGCTTAACATCAGGGCTGCAGGCTGTCGTTTTAAGCTGTCTACACCTCTCAAGTGTTTCCTGTGCCTGACACATATAACTGTAAAAGAAACTGGAATCTGGAGCCCTTGGAATAGAAACAATGGATAAACCACTCCTTACATTGGGAAAAAGGTTTTTTTCCTGAAAACAGAAGACTAGATAGGAGAGGCATTTTTCCCTAAGTTTTCTGGGGCTGTCCCTGTCCCCTAAGTGTTTGTGAATTTCTGGAAACCTCTGGTATTTATCCTCATAATTAACTTTGCTGCAGAGTTCTCAAGGTGAGGAGAAACTTGAAAAGGCTCGTTTAGGAATACTTGGGGAGTTGTCTGAGGCTCACAGAGCCCTTGGTCCCAGCAGCACTCTCTCTATAAAATACTTCTCCCTGTAAAAATAAAATGTGGTTGTCATTAGTTGGTTCTTTTACTGCAGCCAGTACAAGCCTCCTGCCACTGTGGTCTGGAAAGAAGCACAAAGCAAAGGAACTTCTATCCCCACCTCTGCCTCAGTGTGTTCATGCCTTTCTCTTGTCCCTTCCTTGATCGCTACAATCTGAATTCAATTATGATTTAAACCCCCACACCACCCCACTATATTCTTGTGGCCCCATATTGTTCTATTTTTCTGTAGCCTGATGAATACAGAATGCACCTTGAAAGCCTGCCTGTTTCACTTTGCACGGGGCTTAAAAAGATGCCTATAAATGTCTTTTTTGTTGTTGTTTTTTCTTTAATCTTTGATCAAGAGAGTGCCATGTAGAGAAGAAACAGCCTATAAACCCCATATGACATAGGGAGGGTGGGAAGAAAAAATGTTCTCTACCCTCAGAAGGGAACAGAAATATTCAGACTTCATACACAGGTTTGCTAATGCTGCTGAATCTTATGCTGTCAAAAGAAAAAGCAATGAAAAGTGTCCCCAAATCACAGTTTCCCTGTATTTTGAACCTGTACATAGTTCTTAAAAGCTACAATCTGTTTTTCATTTCTTTTCTTTTCCAGGTCATCTCCTGTAAGACTATTCTATAGCAAGCCACAAAGAGCAGACTAGAAATGTATTTATTTATAAAAAGGAAATAAAAGGGTAAAGAGTCCTGCACAGGTGAAAATGCACCACTGGGCTTTTACTGAGACTATCCAAGAACATCCTTAGAAACAAAGATCTTAAGAATTTGAACTCATTGGCTTTAAAGCTGATAGAAGTAAAGCACAGGCTTCTCACCACCTCCATCTCTCGAAGTTCATTAAAACTCATGTTTCCAAGAGCTGACATCATTCAGCACACAGGTCTGAGGAGCAGCTGGGCACTCAGAGTCTGTTTAACTCCTTCAGCATGTCAATTTGAGGAAATCATCTCCAAAATACATGGCACCCAACAGGGTACCAGTGGTCTGAATTAGCTGATCAGCAGTTGTGCTAACTGAAGATTCATAGGTTCTATCCGTATCACTAAAGATGAACACTCATGCTTTTTACTTTGGTTGCAGGTGGCAGTGTTGCATTTTCCCTCTGTGAGAATTCTGCACAAATCCTCATTTCCAAGCCTCAGGGAGCTGAGTTTTAACAGCGTGTGCTGCTCTCACACTGACCCCTGTCCTGTTCTCTGCACACCCCCTCTGCCCAGTGCAACCCCTGCCCCAGGAGCTCAGATCCAGCCTGGACACACCCTGGGACGCTGGGGACAGCCTTGGACAAGGCCACCACACCTTTGTGCCAGTCACAGCTCGAGGGGAGCAAGAAGGAGCGCAAGGGAAAGCTGCCAAAACAAGGGCAGAACTCCACAGCCCGCAGGAGTGTGAGTGTAGCAGAGCTGGATGCAGAGAGTGAAAGTTGATCTAAAGAGATCAGGTGAATAAATACCCGGTACTGCTGTGCCTGCAGAGGTCGTTTCCCACAATAAATCACAAAAGGACTTTACAGAGGAGCCTGGACCAGCTGTATCTGTGGTTTTTTAGGAGCTCCACTGACAGCTGATGGCATTGGAAACCAAAGAAACTTCCATGTTACCTTTGAACAGCAGAAGTTCTTGGGAACAAAAAAAAGGGAACCTACAGCAGAAGGCACGTGTGAATGAACAACAGGACAAGCCTGGCAGATTCTCTCTGGATTTAACACACAAAAGAGGGACGAAACATTTCTGCTAATGATTTTTGGATTTTTCAGATCATCAGGGTTTAATGTCAGGAGCTCATAACGCTCAGATGGATCCATAGTCTGCTTCCTGTCTCCTCCTGAATTTACAGTTGATTGGATTTGATAAGAATAAGTAGCAGTAAATTCAAGAAAGGAAGGGAAGAGAAATGCCCCAGAGTTGACTCAGCCTCCCAATATCTAGATCAAATAATTATATAGGTCAGTGCTATTTCTCTTAACCTGTTTATCAGATTGTGCCATAAATAAAGCAGATTGTCCTCAATGAAAGGTTGCCTTAAGATCTCAGAATACAAAGCCACATGCAAGGAGTCAAGATGGAGTTATCATCAAGGTGGAAACATTTTTTGACCCATTTGTTGATACTTGATACTTTATTGATAAGCTAAGGCATCTTTGTTGCCCAGAATGTAAACAAAAAGCAACATGAAAAAATATCAAAGAAATGTGTTTTTAGCTGTGCCTGATGACAACTACATATGAAACATCTAAACCAGATTTACCACTGCCAGAGCCTAGCACTTGTAACACCTAAAACCTCTTTTGCTTTCTTTATGGCAACATGGAGACCAAAATATTTTTGAAATATGCCATCTAAATAGGCAAGAGATTTAATGCAAATGTCCTAAAGAGCAAGGTGTTGAATTCCTGTTGAACACCAACTCTTAATATTACATCTGTCTTTAAAAATCTCTTCCAATACTTTTACCATAAGCAGCCATTGACAAATTTGGATCAATTTTACCACATTCAGAGTGATTGTGATCAAGTTGAAATCACGGTTAACTGCAAAGAAAGTGTTTGCATGTCAGCACAAAGAAAGCCTAGAGCTCGTTCGAGTGGGTTATGGGACTTCGATCCTCATCAGTGCAACAGCTACATCAGGGCAGAGAAATCTGTGCTGCACGGGCAGACTTCAGTGTTCCAGACCTCACCTCCTGCTTCTGAACAGGCTCTTTGGTGGCTCTGAAAAAGGCAGAGCAGGTCAGGAGAGGAGACAGAGCAAAGGTATCAGGGAAAGAGCAGCATTTCTTCTACTCTGTATCTCAAGCACCTGACTGCTGAGGCAGTGGTGTAAATCCTTCCCCCATCCATGCCAAGAACCAAAGGGGCAAGAGGGGCACAATTCTTCTTCCCTTTCTCAGAAGTACCAAGAATCAGTGAAACTGGCTCAGTTTTCAAATGTGGGCAATGAACTAATGGTGAAGAGGAAATCATTAAAGTGCCTGTTTGACTACACATGAAGCCCTGGTTCAACGATTTTGTTTTCAGGGTTTACATTCCAGGAAGCAAATGTGCATTCTAACCTTTACCAGAGGCTGGACACCCCCAGTGCCTCAGCAGGGGTCTGCAGAGGAATATTTGAGCAGTGCATGCTCTGTATGAACGTGTGAGATGAGAGGGATTTCCATTTGGGATGGAGACCTAAAAGCACTGTGACCAAAGCACATCATAAACAGGGTATATGGAAAACTGCAGTCAGGCAGATCCAGTCCCCCCAAATTAAAACATGCTCCGATTCCACTGTCATAAAGATCACACATTATCAATAGATGTAGTGCATGTTTTCACCGAAAATTCTCTGGTAAGACAAAAAGCTCTATTTGCAAAACACATAATTGAATTAATTTCTCTGTGATCTTCACCAGACAAGCCCTGGAAGGGCATGACATCATTTGTACTATAGGCACTGCTCAGAGAATTTTACAGATGTGCCTAGAACAGCTCATGCATTTTTAAGCATAATCACACAGACAGAAATTGTAAAAGCCAGATTAGACACTTTAGAGCATCATGAAAAAGGAAAAGAAAAACCCATGCCTTCTTCCTTTTCTCTTTTTTCTTTAAAATACAAACCAATACTTCTGTGGAAGAGCCAGGCAATCCATATTAAAGTGTAGGAATCAGGACAAAACTATGGAATGAAAGCAGGGTTTCTGTGGAAGTGAAAATAATAATTACTTTTATTTGTCACCATTTTTAGCAGAATGAGCAGTAATCAAGCATTAGCAGAAAAAGAGCCTCATTGTGACACGAAGAGGCTCTGATGGAAACTTTTGCTGCCTGCAGGGATCCCCCTTCACTGTGTCCAAACTGAGCTGCATGACCCTCTACAGCAGCTCAATAAATTGCTAAAAAACCAAACAAACCCCCAGCCTACAGAGGTGACTTCTTCCAGGGCAAACATCATGAGGGGGAAAACGAGAGCTCATTTGGCTGAGCACAGCCGAGCTCTCTCCCCATGTCGTGTTCTGCAGCCTGAAAAACCTTTGCTTTGACACTGGGGTTCTTTCCCACTTGTGGTTTTTAAAACAACAGCCACAGCAGCATTTGCCACAAGTGTCAGCAACAAGAATAAAAACCAATCCCAGAGCAAGAAGTGATTTCAGCTGCACCAGCCAGGCTCTCAGGGCAGCAGTGCTGTGAGAACAAGCACAGCCAAACTCTTCTGCAGTCTCCTCGAGCCTCGTGTTTCTCCAGTGATTCCAGGTAATCACATTAACAGCTTCAAGCATTATGTAATGACATCATTCAAACACATTGCTCCCCAAGGTTTGATATTAGATCAAGGAATTACCATTCCTCATGCATTTATGACAAATCTAATAGGAGGAAATGATTTGTTACACAACACAGCTTAGGCTGTTTCTCCTCTAACAGCAAATGTCTGCTCTTAGCTCAAGCTTCTAATCTTGCCTGGAGCTAAGAGGCTGTAACCCTTAATTTGATATCTGAATTAAGAGAAGGACTTTACCTGAGGTCGAGAATGGGCTGCTTCAGTACCCTTTTTATGTTTGATGTACAAGCTGTGTTTTCCAAAACTGTTCCAGGCTCTCAGGAAGACAAGTCCTTTGAAAGGCTAATAGAATTCAGGCATTTATATTGTGTATTCTAAAAACCGACACTGGCTCATTTTTTGGCAAACAAACAAAAACAAGCCAGCCAAAAAAACCCAACGAACAAAACCTGTCCTCCAGCCCATGGATGCTTTAATATCCAGAGCTGTAAACCTGTGGATGACTAAGTAGGCTGTGCACTGGAAAGCCACATCTTGCAGGTCTCTATCCAGAGGATGAATTGAAATTATTCCCACAGAAACTTCTACAGTGCCAAAGAGACACACTGAAATGCAATTCCTGTGCCTGCACCTGCCCTAGAGAAACTTCTGTAGGTTTTGGGATTCAAAATTGCTGAAAGCAAAAATTGAGTACCAAATATTCCAGTAAAAATACTCCTCTGGAGTGCAGCACAAACAAATTTCTATCCAAAGGTACAAAATGAGAAAATCTCATGAGTAATTCGATTCTGGAGAGTTTCTACACCTCTCAGAGACAGGGAGTGTAATTGTTCAAAAGGTTTTATTATGTAAGCATAAAGTATATAAATACCTGACCCAAGAACTGTTGTCTTGGTCCTGGAGGGAAACACTTTACTGTCCCTTACCTATTTACATAAAATACCCCCCTTCTGTCTCCATACATATATAAAATACAGGTGTTAATACTTAGCCAAATATCTGAAGAAAAAGTTGAAAAGAGAAAATACACCTGTTTGTGTTACTGTTCAGTTCTCAAAGTAAAATATTACTGTTATTTTTCAAGTTATGTAATTCCTGCCTCTTTTTTGCTAAATCCATGCACACTGGAGAAACAGGCTTGGGGTGGGGGTCTGTTGTTAATTTTTCCTTTGCTGACTTTCTTCTTCTTGGCTCTCATTCTCAGGAATCTTTTACTCTACTTTACACTATGTCTTATGACTAGAGACTACTTTTCACAAGTTCCATATTTCCCTTTCATGCATCACTCATGCCTACAAAAATGAAGATTTGTGTATTCAAGTGAGAGAGAGGCAAGGACGTACGGAGAACCTGTGCAGTCATTCGACCATGTTATTCATTAATTGCCTCGGAAGTGACCTCTTCCCTCTGTTTTGATTTGAACTCTAGCCTACACGAGGCCAGAGCCTTTTCCTTTTTGCTCTGTAGCATGCTCGGGGCTATGCAGAAATGTCACTTCACCAAAGCAAAAGAAAAAGAAAAACAAGCCGACTGAAATTCAGATTATGACACTTTTTGCAAGCTGCACGGAAATGATGATCCTTTACCTCAAACTGTCAGATGCATCTTCCCAAATCCCTCATTGCTCGGTAATGTATTACCATAGCAACTCGTCTCTGCACTGATCTAGTGCTCCCCATGGGCAGCCTGTACTTTGTCAGCGCTGCCACTCCTCTGTGATGCAAGGAACACTGAGCAGTTAAATACCAAATCATTAAAGCAATGTTTCCCCAGTGACCACACTGAATCACACAAGGATTCAAACCAAAATTATGGCAGGGGAAAGCGAGAGCAGAGTGAGAGGAGCTTGCAGCACTTGGTGTAGGAGGGAAATGAAAGTGTTGGGAAATAATAAACAGAGCAAGAAAACAACTTCTAATGCTTGATTTCCTGCAGGAAGGAAGAGCACAGCATCAGTGGGTTGTAGAGGCTGACTTTATGAATCCTGCCACTGATACACTTCCCTCACCAGTCCTCTACTCCCAGTTCCACTCTAAGTAATACAAACCTTGATTGATATTTATCTGCTCAATGAGAGCTGCCACCAAAATGGCCAACCACTGCACCTCTGACTTCAAGCACCTGGCTGTGTGTTTTGCTAGGCATGAAAGGAAGATCAAGACCAAAATCTCATTTTTCCTCCTCTGCCTTTTATATTTCTTAATCTTCCAGCTTCTTATCTATGCACATAAAACTTTACATCAGCTGATGTCAGCATCCTGCCTCACCAAATACAAATTAATTCTCCCTCAGGAGAGAAGCCCTGTTTCTTATACAGCACAAAAAGTGCTCTTCAGACCCTTTGCAGGGCTGCTGCCTCAATGTGCCTTATCCAACATGCAGAGAACAGGCTCAGAAACATTGCAGCATTTCTCCCACAAAACACAAACAATCAGTGGCAAAGCTGGGGAGAAAATTCCAGTTCTCTAACTCCAACTGCTTCCCTTGTAACGCCATCATTGCAGTCATACAGCCTGGAAAATGAATGCCTGCTAAGGGGATTTCAGGTGTCTCTTGTCTGTACCATACACACACGTTTGAAACTCCTCCCTTGTGTTCCCACAGAACTGCAGAATCCAAGGCTTGTTCTCAAAAAGGTTTTATTTTTAATAATTAGGAAAGGTTACCCTGTTTCTACGAGTACACAGAGAAACATTTCTACAGTTTGGAAACCACACTCGACTGATCTGAAAGGGGTAACTTTGTGTGGCCCAGACTGAGAGAGCCAGGGTGAGCCTTTTCATCCTCCCAGGCTGCAGGTGCCTCCTCCCACACTGCCCGGCTGTGAAGCACGTCCGGAGGTTCTCTCCACTCTCTCAGGGTGACACTGTGGAGCAAAGCTGCAGCACTCCGGGTCTGACAGACCTTGGCCACAGCAGGGCTGGCTGCTGGTGGTTCCCGTGTGCTGCACAACAGCCACTCCCTGCTCTCAGCTGTTCTGTCCCACCACGGATAACAAACACCCTCACAGCACGGCAAGGAAAGTCCTCTCTGACTCCTGGAGTTTACACGTGTAGGATGGGACTGTGAGATGAGACAGAATGCTGTTTTATTAATACTAGGAGGGCTTTTCTCTTTTTTAATCAGGAGTTCAGGCTGTTCTTTGCCACTGTAAAAGGTTGCTGCAGGTTTAACACAGTGAGGATTAGGTGAATGGTGGTGGTTCTGCTCTGCAAGTTCAAATTTGCCTCACTCCCCTTTGCTGGCTTTCATTCTAATGAAGCAGCACCTTGCTTTGCAGAAAACTACTTGTTTCTTCTTTATTTACTTAGAAATAAAAATCTACCTAGGCTGACTGCAGAACACCTGGAGGGAAAACACCCAGACCAGAACTGGAGGAAATCCAGTGCCACTCCTGTCTTCTGAAAGGACAGGCAGGAGGACAAAAGGAATGAGAGGCTCGACAACCTGGGAAAATGATGGGGGAAATAATCCTGGAAAAGATTTCCAGGCACAAGAAGGACAGGAGGACATCAGGAGCAGCCAGCATGGATTCACCAAGGGGAAGTCGTGATGGCCAACCTGAGAGTTCTGGGATGAGAGAGAGCTTGGCAGGCAAGGGGAGCAGTGGATACTCCAGCCTTAATTCAGCAACACGTCTGACACCAGCTCCCTACCAGATCCTCGAGGAGCTGCTGATAAAGGGCTGGGTGAGCAGACTGGGAGAGGGATTT
Organism: Daphoenositta chrysoptera; assembly: GCA_013397915.1. Lineage (NCBI taxonomy): Eukaryota > Metazoa > Chordata > Aves > Passeriformes > Daphoenositta > Daphoenositta chrysoptera. Next base: position 67,474 of record VZRO01006224.1, read on the forward strand.
AGAACTGGCTGAACATCCAAGTGCAGGGGTGGAGATGAGTGGTGCAAAGCCCAGCTGGAGGCCAGGAACCAGCAGCGATTTTGCATCAGCCTCTATGGGTACTTCACGAAAACTCACCTGCCTCAATTTTTACAATTCGCTTTCTTTAAAATCCTGTCAGCTTTAGGTTCTTTTCCCTTTGCTCTTTTGCGCTTGTACTAAGCACAGAATGTCATGATATCAAGTCTCTTTTTCTAGAAAATACCTGCTAGGCAATTAATATTGAGCTCCTTCAAATGCTGAGCCCTCTGCAAATGACATTTTGGTTGTTTTACCCGTTCCCATGTTGTGGGAAGGCAGCTCATGTGTATAGTATGGGAGTCAAGGGACTTACAAATCCATTTGGTTTGATATCTGGAAAGACAAAGCTCTCTTAAAATATTATGAGCCTCAATTAAAATACAGCTGAGGGCAGCAGGCTAAAGTGTGGCTGTGAGAGTGGCAGAGCTGAATGCTGGCAGCAACGGGGATGAAGTGCTGGAATTCAAACCAGCTCCTGTCACTAATAAACACAAACAGGCAGATTCCCCCTTCAGAGCTCATTAACTTCAGCCAGTTATTGCTGTCTGTCTTCTTATGCAGAAGAATTTCCTTGTGGGTTTTTGGGCTGGGTTTATGATAAAGAGTTTCACACCACCCAATGGAAAAGGTTCCCTCCCAGAGAGGTCAGTTTGCAAACAGCACAGATCAACACAGCACAGGGCACATATCCAATTCAGAAATGCTCCAGAGACAGCTTAGGCAGTAACTTGGACTTCCAGCTCAGAAGCTTTTTCAATTAAAGACTTTTCAGCTCTCTTGTAAGTTATTACATGACCTGCCCTTGGCCAACCATGTTCTCTTCCCCTATTTTACACAGCCCTAAAAAGGAGTTTGGTTCTGACCTATTTCCCAACTGATTGTTCCTGTGTTGTTCTTTGGGCTGTGAGCTATAATGTTGATGGATCACAGAGGCCTGCATAGATGTACTGAAATATTTTATTGCAGCCATTACCATTGAGCAATCATCATCTTTGAGAAAGAAAAATAATATTTGCTACACATGTTTGCAGAAAAGTCCAGCTGCAGTATATATTTGCACTGATGGTTTTAAAAGACTGAAATAATTCAAGAAGAAAAAAGAAACTCAGAGAAGAACAACGTTGTTCAGAGAATGACACAACTACACCTCATCCTGAATACAGAGCCAGGGCTGTGGGCATCGAGTGTGAATGAAAAGCAGCAGAAGTTCTTTCTCCTTCAACTGCACACTTGTGTCTAATGCTGCAGGAAAACAGGCTGTCCTTGTGTGCTACCACAGATAATTATCCTCTGTAGCCTGCTGGGGACAGAGTCCATTTCCTACATTTGCAGAGGTCATCACTGTGATTCAAGTCCTTCATGGAAAACACGCTACCATGTCAGGATGGATAAATGGAAGTAAAACATGGATCTAGAAAGGCAACTTTGAGGAAGTTGAAACCTCTCTGCTGAGTCCTTGCCCTAGTTGTAACTCCAAGACCTTTCCTCCCTCTAATAATTTACAATATCATTGCTAACATGTTTCTTCTTTATTGATTTCTGTTATGAGGCTGGTGGAAAATGAACACCAAGAGGACAAGAAGCATCCTGCCCAGAAAACACCCTTTGTGATGGGCTGCACCTTGCTGCCTGTCATCCCTGTCACTGCTTTGAGTGGGAATCACTCAGTGAGGAAAAGGGAAAACATGAACACAGGGCTGGCTTTGGTCAGAGCAAAGCGTTCCTTGAAAAATCAGAAAAATGCATTTGGCAAAAAAAGCAAGCAAAAGAAACACAGGCACAATCAACAGTTGTACCTGTTTAACTACATTAACCTGAAGGAAAAAGACAGGAGGGTAAAACACTTGATGAAGTGACTTAATTCAAAATTTCTAAATACTTTTTCCCTTATTTTTAACCCCAGAAGGACAGGAAGAAGGCACAGCAGCTTATCTTACACAGCCCTGCTCTGCTCACCAGGCTGCTCAATCAGCAGTGGCAAACTCAGCACAGCTCCCCAGTTCATAGCCCCTGTTTGTAACAACAAATTAAAATTACTCTAAGGGGTTGAAAAGCCTTTCCAAAATATCCTGTGGCCCTGTCTAAGGGAAATGTACAGTCCAGGTTCATATCCTGCCATCACTCAGGCAGACCCAGTGATCTTATCCAAACTTTCCTTCCCTCCCTACACAGATGTCCCCCCCTGCTTTGCATACTGGGCTGTAGGATTGGAGGTGTCCCCTCATCCCTTTGCCTGCAATGATGAAAGATCAGTAACCCAAGCCTGCTTAAAGGTGGTACAGCTATCCAAAACCAAGCAGTTGCCTAAGTTGTTGTCAGTCTAAATTATTTTCCTCCCTCTGTCTCCAGTTTTCTGGGTGCTCTTCACATCCTGAACTACATAATCAACCTTCTGCAAGGCTCTAATTATGCTCCACTGCTGAAAGAAATACAAATAATTTATTTTCATTGAAAAACACCTACTTTTAGAAAGCAGGAGGGACTGCAGTTTAAAAGAATGATGGTGTAAGGTGGCATTTAATACCCTTTTCTCTGTATTTACTCACTAACTCGTGCAATAAAGCCAAACGGCGGAATACAATGACAGAACATGCCCCTCCCACTTAGTAGTGAGGGAAAAAGATGTTTATTCTCAGTACAGGAGATCCAAATTCAAATCTGCAAGTGGTTCCCTGGTTTAATGATTCTATTTTATCTTCCCTTGTCAGTGCAGCAGAGGAACACTGCTGGTGACAGTGATTCATTCTCCTCTTTCTGATTCTGCCATCTTGTGTCTGAATTCAACTATGGGAATCATAAATTTTCTTTTTAAGGGCTGTGTAGACATCACTGATGTCCAAGAAAACCTAAATTCTCCATACACATAGAGGATTAAAAGTTTTATGTCATTGCTCAATTTAAAAAGATTAAATCCAGACAGTTTTCTATATCCTGGTTGCATCACTCCATTTGAGAAAAACATCAGCATCTGACAGCCAGGGGAAGCTAAGTACAGTTTAGAGCAACACCAAAACTCTTCTCAGCTTTACCAAGGATGGAAGCAGGCTCTGGACAAGGCAGGAAAGTACAGAAGAGTAGCAGGATAGCATCTCTTGTCTCTGTACCTGGCCCTTGGCTGAGCCAAAGCAGGCAGTGGAACCAGAACCTTTGGAAAGCAAACCCAATCCTGATGGTGTTTCTGTCACCAAGGAGACCCAGCTGGGGGTTTGAGAGTGAAGCCAGGCTCCCTGCACCCATCACCAGGGCTGATGCCTTGAGAGGCCACCTCGAAACACAGCCTAGACAGGAGTAAGGGAATAAAGGTGGGTATTTATTGGAAAGGCCTTCAGAGGTGCACCCTGGGGAGCCAAGGGCTCCAAGCTGGACCCCAGGATGGACCCCAAGATGGACAACGAGTCACAAGTTCCCCACACCTTTATAGATTTGGTCCATTTGCATATCAGCATAAATTCACCAATTAAAACTTTGCAATTTCCCCCAGCTCACCCCCTCTTTTAGAGACTTTGGGCCTGGACAGTCTGGGTGTCCTTGAGCAGGCCCAGAGAGGTTTGTTATGTCTATCTCAGCATGAGAGAACAGCAGCCAACAAGGCTGAAAAGCATCTCAGAGTTACACATTAGGCAAAACAAAATACAAAAAAAAAGTGAGTCAAAATCCAAGGCATCAGGGCTACCTGCCCAGCTCAGGCTTAGCAGGACTCTCCAGGTGCAGGAAGGGCCTGCCCAGCCTCAGGGTGCCACAGTTCCATCAGAACTGAGGGATGAACGGAGTTAAAAACTGTTTGGTTTTCTGTGAAGAAACGCCCGATATGCCCAGGGAGCTGCTCTTTCAAAGGGGCTTTCAAATGATCAGGAAAATGGACAATACAGAAATGAACGGCAGCACAGCATGTCCTGGGAGACAGCTGGGAGCCCAAAACTGCCCCCAGAGAGCTCCTCAGCTCCTCACCCCACAACATCCTCACTGCAGATAACCAGGCACCTGCACCTGAGCTCTAAAAACCACCACGGACACAAACCCTAAGGATGTGCAGGAAGAAATCTGCAATTCCAAGTAACTCTTACTTAAAGGAAGATTTTAGTCAGCTAGTGCAGAAGACTTGTTCTAGCATAGTGTTTGCAGTAAAATAAATAAATGAATTCATAAAGGGTGAAAAAGGACACTTTTTTTCTCCCTATTAGAGGAACGAAGGGATAAAAACTGTTTTGAGCCATCTTGGACATCATATTCTGGACTTTTATAAGAGCAGATAAGATCTTCAGCATAAAGGGAAATGGGCAAAAAGCCCCAAACTCTGCTAAATGACAGCACATTTCCCCTTCAGTGCTGTTTGATGGTTGTTCTGCTCCCGACAGGAGCTGCCCAGGCACACACCTATAAACACTACACAGGGTTCAGCCCCTCTGGCTGTCTCTGCTGAGGGCACAGCCTGAGTCAGGTACGACAGCCTCTGGCCAGACACTGCCTGCAGTCAAGGATGTCCTCCCCCAGCATATTAAATGGCCTTTATAGCAGCTTTAAAGGCTACAAGAGGAGAGAAAATCCCTCCCAAAGGTACACTGCACTGCCAAATCACTCTATGATTCTTACTTACAAGATGACAGCCATAGCTCTCAGCGTAATCGATGTTTTCTTTAAAACCTTCTTGAAGAAACAACCAGGTTCTGTGGCCAGAGCTCACTGGAGCAAGGCTTGCTGAGCTTTTGATGGATTTGGGCCCTGGCATGGCAAGCAAAATTCTGTGATCTGTGCTAGGCAGAAGGTCAACAAGGTACATATGATGGTCATTTCTGGCTTTACGAGCTTATGAACAGCAATCCTTTACAACTCATCTTACACATCCTATATTACCTTGATTAATAAGAGTGGAGTGATTAATAAGAGTGGAGTCTGAGTCAAAATAGTCATATCCACTGATGTACTGGTTTATAAAATACTGAAGTCAGCTCCAGTCCCTGAAGCAGGAATTTGAAACGCCAGAGGTGTGTGTGAGCTTTGCACATCACTGAGTTTTGTTTGTTACCTGCTTTGATTTACACGCCGTAGGTTCTGTTCTGCAGCACTGTGCCCTTAATGAGTTGATAAAAACAGCATTGCTGAGCCTGCTCCTCCTCCCAGGAATGTGTTTATGGCTGGATTTAACAGCGAGTGTAAGGCTTCCTCTGCATGCACACAGCACATCCCAGAGATTTTCCTCCTGCCTTGCTCTGCCTGCAGGGCTCAGCACCGACAGGGGACTCACACCCAGGGGTGCCAAAGGGGAAATCCGGGAGCAGCAACAGGACAGCACCTTCCTGAGCAGGAAACGCCCAGACCCAGCTCACCTCCTCCTTACACCAGGCCAGCTCTGTACCAGGATGGTTCCAGAAGCCAGAAAGTGCCAGTGAGGTCTCTCCAGGTCAGCTCTCATCTCTCCAGCAAATACTTTCTAAAAGGATTAGAAGGAAATTAAAAAAAAAAAAAATCTATCTGATGTGAATTTTACCTTTTTGCTGTGGGCAGAGACAGAGCAGTGCCCGTTCAGCTGAGATGCCAGGGCTCAGCACCCACAGTGCCACAGCCACCTGACCAAACAGTGCCATACAGTGGAGCTGTCAAGTGGAATTCAGCCAATATTCGAGGCATCACATCTCCTGCTCCATCCCTAGGAGGGGACCAGCCCTCCACGGAGCAGAAATGCCGCTGGACTATTTAATTTCAACGAGTTTGCTGACTCCTAAGTGTAATATCTAATTAATATGTCTGACCTTCTTGCAGTTTGGGGTCTCACAGCATCATTTCTATAATCAGTGCATCATTAGCCATACCAAGAGCTCAGATTTGTGAGCATAAGAGATGTGTCATGACTGTGTAGGAAACTGGCTTAATTTTGAGCAGCTGAAAGATTAACAACCAATGGAACCACCAAAACCATCATAGAAATATTTATGTACAGTTACATTCATGTTTGCTGAAGCTGAAAATGTAATTAGCAGGTACAGCTCAGATTCTTGTAGGTTAATCACGAGTTAGGGATGAGGGTTTGGTAAAGGAGGCACTTTGGAGACAGGAAACATCTGCCTTGTGGGCAGCTGGATAAGGCAAAGAAAGGTGGAACATTATCCCCAAAAATTCTTCTGAGATGTGCTGTGGGTAAAAGCAGAGAACACTTACAGAGTTTTTCCTTGCCCTCTCCCCATGGTACTCTAAAGGCATTTTGAGCCTTGTTGGTCCCTTCTGACTCAGGATATTCTATGAGAGATGTATGGATCCCCCAGTCTGCCCTGAAAAGGAACATCACCACTGTCCTCAGCAGATTCCACAATCTGATATGTTTAATCTTTAAATCGGGACAAATCTAATTAAATAGATATTTTAAATCTGATCTATAGTGGCGTAAATGAAAGCAGGTCATAGCCCTCTTTTAATCTTTTTACCTAAATTCCCAACTAGAAAAAGAAAAATTGTCTTTTTACCCTTGGAAAATCCTTGCAGTTGCGACATATGACTGTTAGAAAAAAGTGAAAAATGACAATTTGTTTCCATGAAAAATTTAGAAAAATATATGCTCTCTCCATAGAGTTTGTATTTGCTTTTAGTTGATTTGATTCAAATACAAAATGCACTGAAAATATATCTTTAAATCCCATTATTTTAAATCCCATTTTTTTAAAATGCCTTGCTTTTATTTGTAAATAGTAAGAAGCTCTCTATGCTATAATCCCTAGAGTTATATCCCATAATAGCCTGCATTAGTAAAAATATTATTTACCCGTCCCTCCAAAGAACCTCAGACTCTCCAGCACCGAACCCTTAGGATTTCCCTTTTTTATGATTTAGAAGGGATTATTGATAAAGTTACAGAATTGGAGTTGTGTTTATGGCAGCTAACGGACCCCATGTAACCGTTCCCACAAAGTATTCCCAGGTGGATAATTTCCTGTGAGAATTCCCAGTCTTGCAGCTGAGGAGGTGTGGAAAGGGAGATTGTGGAATCAGACAGCTCCGAGCTGCAGGATGGGCAGGAGAGGGCCAGGGCTGCAGACCCCCGGCTCAGACTGACATCTCTAATCCTCCTGAACTCATTACAGTCTCCATAAACCAATGACTATCACTAATGACACATTTCACCAGGTACCCTGACAGAGAACACCCCTGCAGTTGGTCCTTCCTGCTGTCACCAAGCCCACAGAGCATCTCCACCCCGATGTAAAGTTATTTTTCTCTAGGTTTACCCTGGATAAACTATAGCATTCCCTTTCAATAACAAGATAAAGCCTTCAATAACACCATTAAGTAACTCACACTTTGCTTTTTCTCATTAAGAGGCATTTAAAAGGAAGCCATTAAATTTATAGAGGGTTAAAACCAATAAGAAAACTCAAACTGCTCACTCATTAACTCGTTCACCCTTGTGCCTCCCAGGCCGTTACTTCCCTTCTTATTACCAACTTGCAATAAACTTCTTACTTTACTACCCTGCAAGCTGCAAAAATAGAACGGTGGCTACACTGTGACCTGATTTATGAAGAGATGAAAGCGACAGCTCAGTGTGCATTACATTATTGAGATCTATGTTACAGCTTTCCTAATGTAAAACATGATTCATGACTTCATGCACAAATACAAGTGCTCAGGCACATTGTTTCCTGAATATTGTGGGGTTTGTAAAGTCGGTTCATTTATCCGTGGACCCAGGAATAGGGAGCTTTTGTGTTCAGCTAATAGAAGCAAGGCAAGCTTGAGTTAAAACTTGGGTATGTCCAAACAGCATCCTTTGCAATGAAAAAATTTTACAGAATAATTGTTGGACATAATATACATGTAAGTTATTTTCAAAGAGGTGAGAATTCTTTAAAACAGTTTTATATATTAATAAATGTGAAAGACAGGTTCATCTTTTTATTTCAGGTAAATATTAAAAATCAGTGCTTTTACCTTCCCAGAGCTCTAAGAGTAGCCTACCTCCCAAATAATACATTTATTTAATTTCTCTTAAAATCGTGTTTCTCTTAGACCACCTCTTAAACTTTATTCTTCAGGCAGTGAATCAGGACTAAGCTGCAGCCCCCAGCTGCACAGAAAGCAGAACCCACAGGCCCGAGCTAGAAGAACCAGCAGCAAAAGCGAGCTCAGAGGCTGTGCCATGCAGCAGGAAATAAAAGCAGCCCTGTAACCCACAGGGCAGCTCAGCTCCAACCCTCTCCCACCCGGGAGGGTCAGGAGAGCTGCAGTTCCTGGCACACAGACAGCTCCAGGAGGGTCAGGAGAGCTGCACTCCCTGGCACAGACACAGCTCCAGGAGGGTCAGGAGAGCTGCACTCCCTGGCACACAAACAGCTCCTGAAGGGTCAGGAGAGCTGCACTCCCTGGCACA
>VZRO01006224.1:76452-91374 GCA_013397915.1 Daphoenositta chrysoptera
AGTTTAGTGAAAGGACACAACACCTGTCTTACTGACTGTTTTAAAAAGAGAAAAGAAAAAATTCATTTCTAATTGGAAAGAAGCGCATCCCACCTAGTATGGATTTGGGATAATCCTCATGTACATGGGTTCATGTGCTCTCCCTTCCTACAGTGATTTATCATTAAAATTTGATTTTGAGGGGACTGCAAAGTAGCTTATTAGACAATTGAATCATGGAGAAGAGACAACAGTGAATTGATTTCTTTAGCACAATGAAAGCTGACAACAAGAAATTAAACATTACTAACTTTTATTATGAAGTACTCGAGCAATGCATCTCTCCAGAATGCTCTGTTTTCCTAATTACATCAGCAGGCCACGAATGTTCTGATTGATGAGAAGGAAAGGAGACGGAAGAATGGAGGGGAGAAAGGGGAAAATGTGTCAAAGAGGCAGTCAGGAGAGCCTGCAGCCAGCCTGGGACTGCTGCTCTTCAGGAGATGCTGCCTGCAGCTCTGGGGTGAGTCCTGCACTGAGCCCTCCTTGCAGGGGCTGCTGCAGAAGGGGGGACACTCAGAAGGGGGAACACTCAGAAGGGGGATCTCTCTGCAGATCAGCACTGCCCGAGAAGCCCCTGCTGCTCCCATGCACAGCTCAACACCTCATGGAGCATGAGGTAATTCTTGGCAAGGCTCTCAGCCATCATAAAACACAACAATCCCAGAGAGGAAGCAAAAAAACCCTTAATGTACAGCCCACGAGAGGATTTGTCTGGCCTCCAACACTCGGGCACTGCAGCACCTCTCTCCAGCTTTGGGGGCATCGGGCTCGGGCTCCTCTGATGAAATCCAGAGGCGCCTCCAGCCTGGCTGCTCTGAGAGATGAGAGCCCAAGCACAGAGCAATCAAGGGATTCGCCCCGAGTCATCCAGCCCGAGTCTGGGGAAGAGAGAACAATCGAGATCCCATCTCTGCAGGGCACCAGGCTAAAAAACAAATTTTAGTAATCTGTTTAATTCCCTGTGCCTGGAAACGCTGTCTCTGAGAAACAGTCACAGTCTGCCAGACCAGGACGGCGTTTGGAGACAGCAGCACATCACAGGGACATAACCTGCCCAAAAAATCAGGGCACAGAGCTCCTAAAGCCCCGCTACAGTGAGAGGAGACAGAGATAATGCAAGGCTGCTGTCCTGAAGAAATGGGAGGAGGGAGAGCGGGGGATTGGGGAAACAGAGGAAGAGATGCTGAGGAGGGCAGAGAAGGAGGGAGAGTGATCGAGAGACAGGTTGGATTTTCCTCTGCTTTCATTTTAAACCAAAATTCTCTTGAAACTAATTCTGTTCTTGTCTGCTTCTTGTTGACCGGCTGCTTTCTAGGGAAATTGGTTTAAGGGAAAGATATATATCAAATATATATGGAAAAAAATAAACAATTATCCATAAACTGAAAGAAAAAAAAAATCCAAACCTAAAGGATAAAGAAGATATCTCAAATAAAAAGAGAAAATAAAATCAATATTGAAGAGGCAAGATCTGTAAAAGTGCACAGAAAAAGAATCAGCACACAGAATAAGAACTCACTAAAGATACCCATCAAAGGGGAACAGGAACACAGATACGAGGGATTGGAGATGTTCTGAATGAGAAATACAATATCAATATACAAGGTATGAATAATGGTAAAACATCAAAGTACTGCTCAAAATTCACAAGTTTCAGACCTGAGATTTGTGAAGTGGTGGGTAAAGGGAGAACCATCAGGGGCAGTGAACTTCAGGCTGAATACTGAGGGGGAAAAGGTAAAAACCAAAGCACCTGTTACGGAGTATACAGGGTGGTCCTGAAAGGACTTAAGAGTCAAATCAATTCCTACATTAAACTTCATAAACACAAAGAAAGAGAAAACTCACTTTTGGTTTTGAGCTTGCAGAAGTTCAACAGAAGAAATTACTGTAAGCACTCTGGAGAAATAAATATTGTTTTATCCAGTAGTTTCTATAACACAAATCTCAGCTCTCCACTCACTCCTGAACTATTCACGTCTGAAATCTGAAGATGCAGGTTACTGTGACAGGTTTTATCATTTCACAAATGTTCTCTGGCTACTCCGTACGGAGTGGAAAATTCTCAAACTCGTTTCTGCAGGGTCTGTCTGTCTGTTATCTCCTGAAAGGCACAGACAAAGAAGCATCAGAGTAGGTCTAACATCAGCTAGAAAACAAGATTATACTATTTAGATCTTTTAAAAACCTCTTACACAAGAGAGGCCAGACCCAACTGTCTTCGAAGGAAATGGAATCTTGCCATAAACACAACAGATTTTATTCAGAAAAGAGGTGAATGCTGAAGTACAGAAAATAGTGAGACACTAAGTAATCACTGCTACAGTAAATCCAATTAGTAAACAACACCCCTAATGCCAAAAGCCTGTTCCTTGAATGGCTAATAGGATTGTTGTGCTTGAATGACTTTGTTGCATATATTCCCCCGTTTTCTTGCTTTTTTAATATTCTGTTCATTTAATCAAGTTGAATAAGTGACTCAGTAAATATTTGGCTGCTTCTTGCTAATTCAGGTAGGACAGATTTCATCCACTTGCATTTGTTCTGTGTAAAACACAGAAGGATTGGGCTGGTAATGGAACAGATCTCAGGTGAGCAACCTTAATTCTGAATTAACGAGTTTTCTGGGTAGCTAATTTATGCTTTTTAAAGCCTTATGGCTTTAGTCTCTGTGTTTCAGGAAAAGCCAGGTGACAAAGAGAAGTGATTTTAGCAAGATTTTCAAGCTGGTGAAATCTGACTGCAAAGGGAAGGCAAATGGACTGGAGGGGTACAGAGTGTGTGAACAGAAAGCGATGGAATTCAGTGCTGATCCATGGGATGTGATGCACACAAGAGGAAAAGCCATCCTGGATTGAGGAAATCTGGCACCTTGTTAGCATTTGAGGAAAAAGAATAGATATCTTGAAGCTATAATAGGTCAATTAAAGTGTCAGTTCAATGCTCAGTAGAAGTGAAAGAAAAAAAACATGTTAGGAATAATTAGGAAGGAATGGAGAACAGAACAGGAATCATCATTATGGCACTGAATAAATCCACAGTGAGTCCACAATTTCACCATTTTGTGCAGCTTTGTTCCTCACCTTCTGCAAAAGGATCTACTAAATTAAAGTAGAGGGCAGAACAGCAATGATAATCAAAATTATCCCAAGAATATTTAAATCAAATTCATTTCATCCTGGAAAGGAGTAAACCAAAGAGGAATATAAACCTGGGAGCAGCACAGACAAGAGAGAAATGGTTGCTCACTCTGTCTATCAACAGAAAAACCAGAGAGGAAGTAGTAAAATTATCAGCACGAATGTTTGAAGCAAACAAATACTGCTTCATGCTTCCCTCAGTTGCATTGTGGAATTCTTTGCTTCAGGATGCCAAAGGTTTACTTGGATATAAATTCATTTGATACATAGAAGAAAAGACTATTGACAGCTTTTATTTTTCCCACCAAGGCAAGGGGAAAATTCTTTTTTCAAAAGCAAAATTCAAAGCAGGAAGAGTGAAATGCATGTTCATATTCTTCTCTCTAGAACCTTAGTGATGGCATTTTTTCTCTAATGGGACTTCAGCAATTCTTAGGAGAAGCTCCAGGAACAGTGACTGAGAGATTTTTTCTCTAGCATCTCCCACAGAACTGGTGAGCTGCAGGAAAGGAAGCCTGTGCTGGGAGCCATTGTTGAACCAGTGAACATATCAATAATGCCAAAGATCTGACATCAACTCCCAGCTTCAGCCTCCTTCCACAGCCTGAGACTGATCCTTTCATTTTTCTGTCTTCCTCTGAGTAAAAACCTTTCTTCTAACCCACTCCTCCTGATTTACTATGCAGCCTCTTTGTTTTGGGGCTCACTTGCCTGGCACAGAGTGCCCGACACAGTCTGGGACAAAAAGGCTGCCTGGTTCTATCTTCTGGATACAGGTGTCATGCAGCTCAGTATGCTAAGATAATATTCAACTCATTTTAGGTTATATTTCTATTTTAATATGATATTTGGATGGTCTTTGAGCCAAAAATAAGCACTGCCCTCCATTTATTTCCCCAGTTCAGCCACTGTTCACCTTCACAGCCACAGGTGTGAACCAACATGTTGAAAACTCAAGGTAAGTCAGACAAATGTCAAATGCTGTTTAGGTAACACCTGCAGGAAATAGTCTGTGCTCTGCCCACAGCCTTTAGTGCTGCAAGTGCCTCTCAGTGAGGCTGGAAAGGCTTCTGGAGCCATTCACAGCCCCACCCAGGCAATTTCATTTTCGTTCTAGGATACCAAAGAGGTGGTTGGATTCCAGACAGATGCAAGAGGTGCTTCCTTTGCACCAGGGCTGGGAGAAGGTATTTAAATGGAAGGATTTTATCTGAATCAGGTTGAAAATCCCCAACTCTTTTTACATGCCCTGAAGAGCTCTGGTACTAACACAGAGATAAGTGCACTTTGCTGTGCTTCAAGCAGCTTCTTTGTAATACAGCTGATGCTTTAAGAGTCCATCTACTCTGAATTACAGATAATTAATCTGCTCAGAAAGGCATAAAGCATCTACATCTACAGCACCCACAGTGCCACAGAGACAAGGGCAGCCTGCTCAGCAGGGGAAGGGCCACAAGTTCTCCATCCAAATGCATTTGCACAATAAAAAAGTCAAGCAAAGCAGAGACAAAAACCCAAACCAGCAAATCTCAGTCTCTACAGATATGTGGCTTTTAAACTGACATTGAATTGCATGTGGAAGTTCCAATAAAAGGACAAATTAGTTGATTCTGTGCTGTATCCATCATTCTGAGCTCCCAAGCAGGGGCTGAGGGGGCACAAAGCAGGATTTTGGTTGCACTCTTAACTCCCAGGCACACCAAAGGGTGGTTCTGGCTCTTCGATTTCTCTGTAAACAGCCAAACTCCTCCCTGCTCCTGCTGATCAAAATTCAACATCACCTGAACTTCATCAATAGATAAAGTCCAGAGAAGGCAGTGGAAGATTTTTGCATTTGCAGAGCCTAGAGTTTGGTCCCAGATTCGTGAAATGCTTCAAGCTGAGTATTTCTGGCTCCCAGTTGCCTTTTGCAGAGCTGGTGAAGCATTCATAAAACCTAATAAAATTCCAGCCATTGCTGAGTTCTGTACATTCTGTTCTTGATCATAAAGTGGGTTGTGATTTACTGTCACCTTCAGGCAGAGGGTTTGTTGTAATTAAATGCCTTGATACTCTTATCAGAAAGAGAAATAATCAAGGAGGAATGGCCCAGGAAGCTTTTAAAGGGGTTAAAGCCTCCTTGGTTGGCTCATGGCTGTGAGTCCCAGGGTCACAGTACATCTCATCCTGGCAGAGTGATTCACAAGATACTGAAAAATCTATTTTCATATTACTGACACCACCTTCTCTTTCTATTCAACACGGGCATCAACTCAGTCCTGCAAAAATTTGAAGTCAAACCCAATTTGAATTCAAGCCAATGGCAAAGATTTGCCATCATTTGTATTGTTGCAGTGTTTGCAAGCAGGAACAGCTGCCTGTTACTATTCCCACACAAAGAAAAAGCTGGTGCCTCTCCAGGAAGTGAGGATGTAATTGTAGAGAGATGAAAACAAACAACTGGAACAACATCAGGTAATAGCGAGCTGGCTCTGAGCACAACATCAGCTCAGGAATTGCTGCAGGAAACCTCTGCACTGAGCTGACCTTGGGTCACAGGACACTCATGCACACCCCGGGGTGTTGTGGGGAAGGTTACCCGGGCTGGGTTCAGAGAGTGTTCTGAGGGTTGAAGGATGGGGAAGGCAGTGATTAATAAAAGCAAAGCTGTTTCATTTGCAAGTCTACTCTTGGCATTAGGGATAAGGCACATGAAGCAGCAGAAATCTGGATGGTGAAAAAAAGATATATTTTAATTTTCTTGAACAATCTCTAAAGTGACCTCCAGAGAGGGAGGAGAAGTTTGTGATAACACAGTGTAACCACGTGCTGAGAGCAGAACAGCAGCAGCACTGCTGTGGAGACAGAACCTTTTTTCCTATCATGATATTTGTGAAACTGTCACATGGCCCAGTCTTTGCACACTGAGATGTCAAGGCTCAAAGACATTTCCTGGTGCCTTTCAATGTCCAGAGGCATTAAAAACCAAAAGTAAATAACCTCAAGCATTTACAGCTGCTCTAAGGCCCAGACTATCAGTCAACAAACCATTTATCAAGAGTTTCTGCACTGTTTGAAGACAGCTACAGAGCCTGCAGGCCTCTGCTGTCATCACATCCAGGAATCTTCATGGCAAGACCCCCCCTCCCCACCAGATTTTTCCAGGAATGGAAAAATCTCAGCATTCTTGCTGACAACTTCTCTCAATAAAATAACTGGGAAAGGCTTGGGAAGGGCTTTGCAGGCGCTTCAGCCTGCACGTCTGCTGTCCCTCCCGTGCTTTATGATCTCCAATACATCACTGGTGGGAAAACATTGCAGTGATGTATTGCTAATAAATCATTAGGGTATTGTCACCTTCGTGATGAATTGCATGAGCACATTGCTAAGTGCTGTCCCTCTGAAGACATATTATGTAAAAACAATTTCCTTGGATTTTTTTTTAAATGGAGTTAAGGTGCACGCTCACAAGCTTATTTCTCAGCTGTTTTGATCCCTCAACAGTGAAATGAATATACAACATTTTTCTACACCTTGTAGGTGAAAGGCTGTGAAACCACTCCACTGCCAACCTCACTGAGCAGCAGAAAGCAGAACCACATCACATTAGAGCAATTTCTGACAGGGTACAAAACAAAGGTTGCTTGAATATAAAATAAAAGCTGGATGGTATGAATTTAGCAAAGGATAAAGTGTTACAAGCTGGTTCATGCAGCAAAAGCTTTGAACCACACTGCAGACTGCCTCTTTTTACTGCTGGTTTCACAGCAGGAGTGGTGGTTATTCACAAGCAGTGCAGGTTCTGAGCAGTTCCTGCACTGCCAGGCCCATTTCCACATCCCACAGGGCACACCTCCTGCCTCTGTGCCACTTCGAGGAAGGAGCCATCGCTGCTCACTCTCACATAAAGGAAAACCAAGGCACAGAAAGGTCGGGTGATTTACTGAGATCTGATAGCTGAGAGGAGGATAAGGTCCCCTAAATTCTCTTACCCACAGCTAGCAAGAACATCCCTCAGCCCCTAAGTGCCATTTAATGCCACAGAAGAGATTTATTTTGACACCTGCACCGTTTTCCATGTGTCACAAGCAGCTCCTGCAGACCTTGTGGCTATGATGTCACTTCTTTGAAGCACAGCCACCAGTCAGGGCAGGCCTGTGGCCCTTCTGAGCTGGCAGAAACAGTCACTTCCTACGACTCGGTTCTAACTTGGTTTGATTTACACAGGTTTGTGTTGGCTTTTATCTTGGTTTGTAGTGTCCATTCTAGTGTCTCTTAAAAGCAGAACTTGCACCCTTCATGATAGTTGGGATAATCCTGCCTGCACAGCACCACCTCTTCTTCCTTATTTTACATTTTCCACTTCTCCCTTGAGGTCCCAAATGGGGTTTTTGTCACGTAATTATGTAAAATGTATAGAAAAGTGGGTGTTCTCAAAATCCTTTCTGCTACCCTCCTTTCTTGAGCAGTGCTGCACCCTGGCTTGCACAAAAATGGAAATAAAAATGAAATTACTTTCCCATCTGAAAAAGATAGGAATGGCTATTTTAATTTATCTCCTTGATTTGGCATAGGCCCCTTTCCAGGCAAGAATTCTCCCTGTGTTAATCTAGAGATAAAGGAGATTACAGTCTCAAAAGATGTGCTTTCCTTTTCCTTCAAAGCTAATTGTCCATCTGCCTTCCAAAGAGATTATTAAGCTGCTTCAGCTAGCAAAAGTCTTGTGTCCAGATACAGACACCAAGTCTTAAAAGAATGAAGAACAGAAGAAGAGAACAAGACAAAGTCGAAAGCCAACAGCAGGAGGAGGAATTAATAGCCAAATTTGCACCAAACTTTAAAAAATTCCACCAGCTCTGACCCTGCTCCTTTGGCCTGAAGAAAGAGTAGGTAAGGTGGGGTTTATCTTCTTAATATCAATGTTCAGTGAGATCTGTTAAAAAAAGAATTAGGATGCTTGGACCCAAGAAGATGAAGCAAATACTGAAAGAGTAGAAGTGAGTACAAAAAACATGAGCTACCAATGCCTGAGGCTGAGAGGGTCCAAAGATCTGCACTGAAAGGCTTGTTCATCTCCTGAACACCTCAGGAAAGAAAGTGGCATTCAAATGTAAGTCAGTTCAAACCCTCTTATAGCTCACTACCATCATTTGGTCTCAAATCAGTAAAGCATTTGTTCAGGTGACTTACCCTCATTTTGCCAGCTCAGTTATAAGGCACTTCCATGGTATTTTGGGTCTTGACTAATTCAGAAGGATGCTTCATTTCAGTAAATAATAAAATCACTCTCAAACTAAACAAAAGAAGCAATTCAGAGAGCCTAGTGAGAAACAGAGAGGAAAAAAACCTTGAAAGGAGAATATCTTCAAACCTGCTTTTTAAAAGCAGGATTAAAAGACAAAAAGCTCTACTGCAAAGAGAAGATGCAAAGCACTTAGAAATGCTATATTTATTCTGGGCAGAATGCAAACTCTCCTCTTCCTTGCCAAGCCTTCTGATTACATCAGACATTGAGTTTTCCAAATATAGCCTACTAATTATTGATGGCTTTTTTTATACCCAAGATAAAAGACTGTCAGGCACTGTTTGAGAGCTCTCCCAAAAAAAGCCTAGAATTTCCCTTTATCTCCAGGATACGAGTCCTGGATGCTCTGGCAGGAAGTTGGATGCCCAGATGCTGCTCCTAGAAAGATCTCAGTATGTTACCAGAATTTTCCCAGACTTGCATTTGTGATCCTTCATGGACACCTAATTGATCATGTGGTGTTCCATGCAGGATTTAAGTATATGGAGAAACCTGAGCAGGAACTCTTCTGCAGAGGCTCCCAATTGAACAGCAGCTTCCATTCCCTGTCAGTAACACACACTGGTAAGTCAAGACATTTTTCTGAGGGTTCATACCCAAAACAGGCCTTTACAACACAAATTACTCAAGAGGGAAATCAAGCTGTTTGGACATGTTCAGTTGAGCTGCAGTTTTCAAATCAAATTGGGCATTGACTTGAAGAGCTCACTTAAAGAGCATTCAGTTTTCTCAAAATCATGAAAGCTAAAAGTGCATTTTATTGAATTGCAGACTGACCTTTAACTGTGAGGACAGTTAAAACAAAAATACAACAGGCTTGGAATATACTGCACTACATCACTTTGTGTATTTGTGTGTCTCTCCCTGCCAGCAAAGATGGGAGAGGAGGGTAAGGACCGGAAAATGATCATTGCTTTCAAATTTCAGCCTGTGGTGTTGCCAAGAACCTTATTAACCAGAATTTTTAATCAAGGTGCTCAGTTAAAGAAATCCCGAGTTCATCCCCTATGGGTTCACTTGTTGCATTCAAGAATTAGATGGCATCTGGATGAATGTACAAGACACAAGGTTCTACAAATAATTACTCACCCTGATCTTAAAGTGAATCACACTGTCTAACCCATATTCCTGAGGTCTGTCTTGAAATAAAATACCTATTAGAAAATATTATATAATCCTGGCTCCTGGATGCTGGCATATATTAGTTGCAGTGGTAGCTCTTGTTCAGGAAGTTATGTTGATCATTTAGAATTTGTTTACTTAGGCTAAGTAAATTAAGAGTTTTAGAAATACCTATTACACTTCAATAAATTCCATGTTTAATAATTAGTGTTTATTTAGCACACAGTACAATAACTGTCTAATTAAATATAGATTTACAAAACTAATTTTAAAGCAATACTGACACTGAAAGGACTGCCAAACCCTCTTTTTTTTTTTTTTTTTTGGTTTTGCTATCAATTTCTGTCAACTTTTGCAACACTCAGGACAATTCCTTTTTTCTACATCTTAATGTCACACTCAGGTCCTGGGGTTTTTCCACTTGCACTCTCTTCCTTCCCACAGATGTACTAACATGAGGTGTTTGATTAATTTGAATTCTAACCTTTCCAATACGTAGTTCAACATAAGTTTCATCATACCACAAGCAGCAACGAAAACCTGGACAAGGCCAACAAGGCAAACATTAAGCCAGGCATCAATTACCATAAGCACACAGTGAGGCCATGATCCCAGAGCAATGGGTGCCAGTTCTGGGCAATAGTGAATCCCTCACAGGATTAATTTGATCAGAATCGGTCGTAATACCCAGACATACGGTAAGGATTTATGCAAAAGGATAAACAGTAGTCTCTCAGCAAAAACTTGATGTCCCATTGATGAGACTTGATCTGCCATAAAGCCCATTGATACCAGCTTAAGCCACTGTGGGGTTTTGTTTGTTTGTTCAAATTTGGTTTCATATAAACCATCAGGGTGATTCAACACCAGCCCAGCATTCTCCCTCAGAAGACCAGTCAATTCTCATTCTATTAATATGAACTAAAGCCAGATTTATTATGGCTGAGTGTAACTGCTCAGTTCCTTCCAGTTCAGCAAAGGTTCTACGTTCGATCTGAGCTCGGAAGTAAATTAGACTTTACTCTCTCCAGAGATTCGGGAGCACATTACAGCTTTATTATTGCTCTGGAAAGGGACAAAACTTTCGACCCCATTTAGCAGCTGGAAGAGCTTGCACAGCAAGTCACATGGAGAATGAGGAGGTGATTGGTGACAGCTAACACAGCTTCACTCAGGGCACATTTTGTGGCCATCTATGAGGGAGTTACAGAGATGGTAAATTAGGGAAGAGTGACCGATGTTCACCTACCTGGACTTGTGCGAGGCATTTGACACTGTCCCACATGATATCCTTGTCTCTAAGTTGGAGAATCGTGGATTTGACAGAGGGGCCACTCGGTGAGGAAGGAATTGGCTGACGGTCACACTCAGAGCTGTGGTCTCAGTGGTGGCTCAGTGTCGGAGCCCAGAGCAGGGACCTGAGGTGTCCCTCGGGGTCGGGGCTGGGACCAGCCCTGTTCACCAGTGACACGGACAGGGGCATCTCTGCACCCTCAGCAAGCCTGGCAGCGACACCAAGCTGTGCTGACACACAGGAAGGAAGGGATGCCATCCAGAGGGAGGTCTCTGGCACAGGGTGCCCAGAGCAGCTGTGGCTGCCCCTCCCTGGAAGTGTCCAAGGCCAGGTTGGACAGGGCTTGGAGCAACCTGGGACAGAGGAAGGTGTCCCTGCCCATGGCAGCGGGTGGAACCAGATGATCTCTAAGGTTCCTTCCAACCCAAACCACCCTATGGCTCTGTAATAAGTCAGCAACACCCTCAGAGCAGTCCTGCCCTGCAGCCTGTACCTGCTGCTGAGCTGTTGACTTCAACACCATTACTGCGAATTTACATCAGTGTGATTCTAGCCAGGCTTGATCCCTGCCTCCAGGAGGTTTTTAAGCAATTAAAATTAATGACATGCAGATACCTAGAGAAAAAAGCTGTAGAAAAATCAAAGTAGAATTCATGTCTGATCAGTGTAAGGTCCTAACCCCTAACCTGACATCCCAGGCACATGTTCCTTCCTCCACCCCCAAAACAAAAGCACCTGGGTTTTGTCTCCCAGTAAAATACTGTTCATATTGCTCCACAGGTTTTTGCTTTCAGCTATAACCACCTTAGCATGCCATAGTGTCCTTTTCTGTTGGATTGCCATAATTCCCTTCTCTTCTGCTCTCTGGAGAGCCAAAGTGCATATAAACCACCCAAAGCAAAGTGTCATCTCTTCTCTTCTGGAGTCGAGGGGCAGACTCACCCTCTTGAATGATTCGAATTGGGGCTGATTCCAAGTTGTGAGGGTCCCACTGTGGCTGGGCCCAAACCAGATGGTTCACATGTTTTCCTGCAGGAATATTCTTGTGACTCCCTCCCAAAATAGCCCCCACATGTCAGTGACTTGTACTGAAGGGATTTACAGGCTCCGACAGGCACTAGAGCAAAGCACCCACTGCCTCCTTTCACTGGACAGACATCCTCAGAAACCCTCCTGGGTGGATCTTCCTGCCTTTTTTGCCGGTGATTTCAGGGTTGCAGGTAATGCTGACTCACTGATGTGCATGATCAAAGGCCCTCTAATGAAAAGCCTCTGATCTGTTATTTCTATCCATCTCTAAAGAGTGGCAGCTGAACTGCTCTCACCTCTACACCAGCGGAGTTTTGTCAATTGGTGTTGAGCAGGTGTCAGCTGAAATAATACAAACCCGGGGTACTGCAAAAGGCAACATTTCCCTATTTAATTTCCCCTTTGTTCTGAACATGGTGGAGTTTTCAAACAAACAAAATACTCCTTTGTTCATGATCTGAAGGCTGGACTCAAAGCCCAATCTAGGCCCTTATTAACAAGTAAGTGCTTCAATAAGATCACTTATGTTAGCAAAGATTGCAGGATTTTTTTCCCCCAAACTCTGCAAGTATCCATCTCACACTACCCATATCTTTACCAGAGAGATTACAGAAAACTTGTCAAACAGGAAATAGAAACCAGGCCTATGTTAAGTAGGAATAACTACAGTTGACATTTTCCATCAAATGCTATTACTCAGAATAAAAACACCTGTGCTAAAATGGAAGCAGATGATCTAAAACAAGGCAATATCTTTGCTGAATCAATCTAAATATCCTTCAAGAGCTACCATAAATGAAGTCCCACAGCCAGAAGCCTCTACTCCACAGTGAAACAATGCACAGATGCTGAAAATAAGGTATTTTGATGAGCAACAAACCCAGGCTCTTACTTACACTTGTAATCGTTGAGGAACACATGCAGAGCTGACTGATTAGCAGCCTGGAGCTGACATATTAACTCAAATTACCTGGAGTAATTAGAGCCAATTTGCTCAGAACTGTTAGCAAACAGGAGACAGGACAAAGCTGAGCCTAAAAGGCAGTGCCTGAGAGCCCTGTCCAACCTGCTTGAGGAATGTGACTGCTGCTGCAATAGAGCACTTGAGTAACTGAATTAAACCTTGCCATGGCTTTGGTGTGCCAGAAACACTCACGGGGATTTTGACCAGTTTCAGTTTTGCCCTGTGTAATTCCTTCATAGAGGAGATTCCTCAATAACCACTCATTTATTCTGCAAATTTATTCAAAATATTTCTCTCAAGCACAATGTATAGAAATGTGATTTTGAACAAGACAGGTTTAGATGTCTTTATATACTGAGAAAGCTTTGCTGCATTAAATATGTGGGAATTACTCTTAGTAGTGTAAAAAGTTACATAGAAATTTGCAGACACCCTTAGAGAACACACCCCAGTAAACATAATTCTTTATAAATCTAAATGCTAAAACAAAAAACATCTGAAGAGACTGACAATGAAAAGTCTTGTCTTATACTCTAAACCAAGATGTGTTGATGATGTTTAATATTTTCATGTGTCAAAAAGCAATCAGTAGCTCTGCATATCTAATAAACCATGTTGATAATGAGGCAAAATTTTGTTAAGTACATTGAGTCAACCTGATTTGTAACATACATTTGCTTTGTACTTTTCAGCCTCTAAGAGCACTTTTTTCCCCCCTTCTTTTAACTCTGACACAGACTGCTGTACTAGCGTGTTGTTTGGGCCAGGTTTCCTGTGGGTAATTTCATACAGTGGAACAAGATTGTTTCACTTCTGGCCTGGAAACAGCTGGTTCATTTTGTATGATTGCTTTGAACAACTACTTATCACTAATTTATTTTCTCCTAAAAGTGAGAAGGCCCAATTTCCACGGAAGTTTCTTTGGCAACAGAAAGGAAATTTCATTGTAAAAATAAAATCTGTAAGGAACTGACATTACTAGCACGGGGTGATGCCATTTTCCAGGACTGGTTCATTTGCAAAGAACAAAACAAGTGTTACAGCAGACCTACATTGGAATGTCCATATTTAGGATAAAACTTGGTGGTTTTTCTCTTCATAACTGAGAATACCAATTGACTAATCCAACAGCTCTTCATTATCTATGAGGTGCTTAAATCCCTACATCTCTCACTGGAACCACAGCCTGAGAAAAACTCAGCAACTCCTCCATCCCATTGGGGCACCTCAGCTCCAGCCAAATGGATGAAGGTGTTTGCAGCATTCCTGCCGGGCAAGGACTTTGCCTGCCAGATGGAGAAGTGCAAAGACGTTCATTGCACAGCTCAGGGGACCTAAATACCAGTGCACAAACAGGATAGAACCTCATAGAAACAGGAAGATCAAATCCCAGGATTTCACCCAGTCACCTGCAGTATTCCCTAGATATTCCCTATTATGGGAAGGTGTAAATAATCCCATCTAAGGCCACTGACCACAATCTTCCCGGGCCATTGCTCAAGAAGGTCACTGACCCATGGTCCTCTTTTCCAGCCCATCTCAGGTGCCCTGGAAGTGTTTCCATGGTTACCAGCGGGCCTAGGGAAGATGCTTTTGTAGGCCTTCAGGCCTGCTCTTCCAGAACACCCATGGGGGAACCCCACAGGTGTTTGGAGGGAGGAATTGCAGCAGGGGAGGTGCAGGTGTGGTGGGAGCACAGGAGCAGCGCAGGCTCCTGCAGGAAATGTGGAACCCAAAGGCCAAATCCCAGTGCCCCATGGCAGAAGTGCACAGGGAGGGGCACTTGCAAGGGCAAGCCACCCCCCAGCTGCCTCCAAACCATTCCCTGGAATTGCAGGAATTGCTTGTGAATCCCAGTGCATGCCCCTCTGTCCCAGAGGTTTTGGGGCGCTCTGTGAGGCTCCAGCAGAAATCCACCTGTGCCGGTTTGGCCAAAATTTAAAGGAGAATATCCTCCAAGGGAAAGGCAGGGTACCACCCCCCCTTCCCCCACCCCCAGGTTCGGGGAAAAAAAAAAAAAAAATTCCTCGAAGGAAAGTGAAAGAGA